>BHFT01044556.1:0-41968 GCA_004320025.1 Laticauda laticaudata
TAATGGCTTCCTCTTAGATGCTGGCAAAAGAGCTTCTCCTGGATCTACCAGGGACTTTGCAGTATCCCTGAAATCAACAGGATGCGCTCTTTACATTCACCATCTCTTTGGGATGGTTTAGATCCAATTGGACCATCCAGAAGCAAAGATATCAGCAGCAATCTCAGACCTCCAAGATCGTATGCTGTATCATCACGATACCAGCTCCACCCCCGCAGCCTGCACTTTTTGAGGGTCCATTTCCACACCCTGGGGTAAAATGCGGTACCCCAGATCATCATTTTTTTCTTTGTGGCACTCACATTTAGAGAGTTTAGCATAAAGTTTGGTGAAGCAGAGTTTGTTTAAAACAGCCCGTACTAGTTTTACATGTTCTGCTTTGGTCTTGGTATCTATTAAAATGTCATTCAGGTAAACCAGGACTCCCTTATGCAAATGCTCATGTAGCACCTTGTTTATTAATTGCATAAGCACTGGGGGGGGTCCTTGTAGCCCAAATGGGAACACTTTGAATTGGTAGCACCCAAGGGTGTTACGAGCCATTTTCCACTCAGCCTCCTCCTTAATTCTGATTCAGTAGTAAGTGTCACTTAAGTCCAGCTTTGAAAAAAAATTCCTTCAGTGAGGTGTGCTAGCATATCTTTCATAAGGGGGAGAGGGTACATTTTCTGCACACTGTTTGTATTTAAGTTCCTAAAATCAACACAAAGACATTTTGAGTCATCTTTTTTTTTCCTCTAAATAACATTGGGGCTCCGATTTTTGGTTGGGCTGGCTCGATGAAACCCCTTGCTGGGTTTTTCTCAATGAATGCCTTCAATTCTTCCAACTCCTCTGGGGATATATCTTGGGTTTAGGAAGTTTGACACCAGGTAGGATTTCTATCGCACAGTCAGTGGAGTGGTGTGTGGAGAGCTCATCACAGGATTTTTTGCTGAAAACCTCAGCCAAGTCTTTGTATTCCTTGGGCATCCCTGAGTTGGATGTTGTAACCAGGCATTGCTGTTTCTTTTATATATATGTTTTGGGTTTTCAAAAAATATACAAATACAAATAAAATATATATATATTGGAGAACAGCATGCTCCCGGGTCATCACTTCTCCATACAAACATAAACTCAATTACATATTCATCTTATGTACTCTAATCCATATCTTATAATTATTTTTGAAGTTTTCTCAATAGTTTTTCCTTTTCCTTGCTTTCTGTAAACTTATTTATAATTATCTCATTCTTTTCTAAGTTCAATTACATATCTTTATTATAGTTGTGCTTTTAAAGTTGTAGCGATGTTTCAGCAGAATCTCATCTGCCATCAACAGGTTTCTGTATTGTGTTCATCTGTGAGTCAGGCTTTCACAACCATTTCTGTTTTAAATTTGGTGCTAGCCTACATCTGTGTTAGAATTGGTCTAGGAGTTTGCTGTGTTCTGCTTGATTGGTGTTTCTAGTTTCTTCTGTCTGTTTTGTGGCTTTGATTGGCTGGCAACATTGTGTTCCTGTAATTCGGAGGCTTTGTGGCAGCTGGTCCCGAGTAAAAAGGACGGCTATCATTGTTGAGGAAGGCTCAGGTTGTCATTGCGTGTCTGGTTGGGGTGTTAGTTTGAGCTGGAGGTATCTAGAGGGGAGTCTGTTTGTGCCACCAGGTGTTTGCCTGGCTTAGTTGGTGTGGATGATCTTTTCTTTTGCAAGAGTGCAACTTCAAATGATTGCGAGTCTTTGGTGGGGCAAAAAATCGATCCCTTTCGTAAATTCATTGCTTTCAGGTCTTTCTTCAGTCTCTACCTGGCTTCATCTGATGACTTCTGTGCTGGGGTTTTCTCTAATTAAGTGGCAGGCGTTATTGGGGGTAACCGATTGAAGTTGCTCTATGACCTGTGGCTTTCATGGTGTTGACCTAAGTGAGCGAGGTGGCGTTCTCAAGCTTTTTTACTGTGCATTTATTGTGTTCATGCCCAGGTGGGTACTATTCAGACTATTGGATATGGGTGTCAAGATTTATTGTAGCCGGGCATGGCGATGCACAGGGAACTTCATATATTGCCCTTGGTGTTTCCAGGTCAATTTTGTTCTCTTGGGGTTCCTCAGGCATGGCTGCTATTTTTTTTGTCGTTTTGAAGGCAGTCTTGACTGTGTCGGACTGTGTATAATCTTAACTACACGATGTTGTCATTGTAGTCACTCTTATGGCTAGGGTCGCACGTGGACAGACTGTTCCATAGGTCTGTTGACTTTTATGTCTCTTGTTATGGCTCTTGTGTTTTTCTTGTGGCATCCACTGGCGATTTTGTTTTGTGGGGCCCGTTGGCTTCAGTATTTTAGGCAGGTGGTGCATAGTTTCATGTTTTTCATGTGTGTCTTGTCTCGGCTAGGTGTTGAGGTCTAAAAACGATATCGTCTTCTTGGCCACAGAGGTTTATCTGTTGCTAGGTGGGTGAGGATTGGGCATTGAGTGTAGCGTTGGTGTGGATGGTTTTCTTCTGGTGATAAGTGGTGGTCCAGTTGCCATTTTGTTCTTTGTAGATTAGTACAGTCTAGAATGGTAAGTTGTTTGTTGTTTCCATTTTTCCATGGTGAATTGGCTTTGGGGTGGTGTGCTATTAGGTGGTTACGGAAATTGTTTGAGCGTTTTCTTTTCCCAGTGGGCTCAAAATCACCAACGTGGTCATCGTGTCATCTAGCCCCATCAGTTTGGGTTTTGCTGGTGGCATTAGCCAGTGGGCTCTGGATTCGAATTTTCCATGAAGAGGTATTGCAAGTTGATCAGGGGTGCAGTGGTGGAAAATCTCATACCGGGGCTCTCCTTCAATTTACTTGTAATCTTTTGTCGTCCTCTCTCCACTCCGCCACTCACTCGCTCTCTCGGCCTTCACCGCAGGCTGTTCTCAATTAGTTCCACTGAGGGTGTTTGGGCGGTGGCTATTATTTTTGATGATTTTCAAGCAGTTCTTTTACCAGGCAGACTTGAGTGAATGTGAAACCCCGTCGAAACCCTTACAAGCAGGATCATTTTCTTGTTCCACGCGTAATCTTTGATCATTTACTAAGAAGTGGTATGGTCAGTTTTGTACATATGAACGCTGTGGTTCTTCAGCATGGGGCTGTAGTTGTTTTGCTTAGTGTTTAGCTAGGTTTTGTAGTGGTGCTCCGTTTGGCAGTTGACAAATGGGTCTTGAAGAGGTATGCCTTCATTCGTGTGCATATTTTGGGAGGCCCACGTATAGTTTGCGGGCATCTGGAGAAGATTTTTATCCTTGGGTGATCATCTGTTGGGATCTTCGTTGCGCTGATGCTGGCCCTGGTTAATAATTTTCTCTCTTGTGTTACATTTTTTCCCAGACCACTCGGGTTTGGTCTGTATTGCGCCAGTATAGGGTTTGTAATGTGGAGTTTTGGATAGCTCTGTCAATTTTGTTTCATAATCTTTCCTATCCTATACTACCTTGGCATTCCCTTCTTGCTCTGCTGGAAGTATGTATATGGTTGTTATCATCTTTTTAGGGTTTGTAGCGCTTTGATTCTTTCTTGGTTTGCTTTGGGTGGTTTGCTGTGTGCATAGGATGTCTGGTGTGAAGCCCCTTGGTGTCTTATTCTGTCAGCTTCATCTGTATTTAACTTTAGTTAGGCTGAATTCCTACCTGCAGCATATGATGGATCTGTCGGGGATCTTTTGGGTGCTTATGGCATAAACTCGAATCCCTTCTGGTTAGACCTCTGTTATCTCGTTTTGGTGAGTTCCCTCTGTGCAAACATTATATACTAATCCTGTGTTCAGTGGTGTTGTTGTGAGTTGTTGGGGGCTTCTCTTGTCATCCGTTCTACAAGCCCACTGCGACACAGCACTGCAATGGAGATTGAAAGAAGGATGTAAAATGGAGAGAAACACTTGCATCCACTTGGTTAACGTGATGCATCCCATTTTTCTGTACCACTGCGTTCGTTTTCATACTCTCTATCCATCCCAGCATCCAATCATTGTCATCTGACATTCAATGCCGCTCAAAAAAGTTTTGGAGGCTGCACAAAACTTGTTTTAAAGGCGGGAAAGTGTAGTCCAACCCCGTTCTACATCCGCTAGCGCATAAGGGGAACAATCCTTAGAAAACGTCCGTCATCATCCATTACGCATCCGCTATATCCGCTGGCATCGCCGCAACATCGCGCACTCCAAGATCCGCTCAGATGGAAAACGGACACAGGGAGCAAGCCGAAAACAGATGCCGGAATGGACAAGTGCAGCGTTAGTATGCACGAACGTAGAAAGGATGACAGCGGATGCAGCTCGCATAAAAGCATTAAAACGGAAGACAAAACGTTCATATAGGTGGACGTATGTCGGATGGGAGGGATGTCTGGAGGATGCCTAAGGAGGAAATGCCAAAAGGACACCTAGCAAGAAACGCGTATATCTCTTAAAAAGGGGTAGAATCACCTTCTCACTTTCAGTCGCAGCACCCTGCTGTGCAGACCTCTTCAGCCTTCATCTTGCTCTTGCTCTTCACAGATCCAGTCATCTCCACCATGGATATGCCACACACCCTTTGGTACCGCATCTTCTAGACAACAGTGCAGAGCCAATCTAGCAGGCTCTTTCACGCTGTTTAAGTGAAGAAAAGGAGGCATCACAAGAAGTGTCTGAAATCCGAGGATGGATCAGGAGAAGAGCAGAGTAGGACTATATACACAAGTTTTTCTGATGGTGGAGCTCGGAAAACGAAGACACTCATCATTCCAGAAGTTACCATGAGGATGACCACCATATTTGTAAGTTTGAAGCGGCTGAGACGCCAGGTGACCAAGCAAACCACAACTCGTGGCCAGCCTGGAACTGGGCTGAAGGTTGCACTGACTCTGCACCAAACTGGCCCTCTGGGACCTACGTAGCAGGAGCATGGCAGTACATCCTGAGGGTGCCACAGCAACACTCAATCAGCATATGTGGTCAGAGAAGTGGTGCAGTTCAATGTCATCAATAGAAATACCTGGAGGACGCTCCTCAGTGCCGCCTCCAACTGAAGGAGGCTGGAAGAAATGCAGAAGGTCAGTGGTATCAGAAGTGAACTTTCCCACCAACACTCGTTGGAACCCAAGATGGGAAGGCAGACGTGGCCCTGCAAAGCTCAGCCAATCAGAGCAGGTCACTTATACAACTAAGAAGGGCTCGTGCAGCCACATCCGGCATCGCTCTTCCCATGGTCGATGCTGGACTACAAGTTCAATGATAGCATTACGATGCTTCAGGCGCAAGGGTCAGCTATAGATCCCCAGGATATCAACACGCCAGTCAGCCTCAAGGAAGGGGCTCGAAGCGCAACTCATCAGGGCTTCCCCAACCAGACCCCTGCCCAACGACAACACAAGAGTGACCGCCTACTTCGATTCGTGGGGGATGACGCAACTTCTTCGCCTCAGAAACCTTCTCATGAACTGTACACTGTCCAGATGCGTCACGCCCGGAAGAGAGAATCTTCAACTACAACAGGCCTCGCCAGGGGCAAGGGGGTGGTGGAAGAAGCTTTGGCATCCTGCCAACAGGTTCGCAGTACTCTGTCTCTACCACCATGCAGGCACTCGCCCCACAGACCGTGGAGAGGAGTGAAGTTGCTGCATCCGTGCACAGAAATCTCAGTGCACACCCGGCTTACCCAGTCTGCAAGAACAGGCTCATGCGACCTTCCAACAGGCAATGGGAACATGAAGCCTGGGGATGGAGCAAGGGGAAACTGAATAGGCACTGAGGATGTGCACAGGCCGCCAACCAGAGCTTCAGCGCAGAGGGAAGAAAGCAGCACAACACCCTCCTGAATACACTGGGGCAACTCCCCAGCTGGATTACATGTGGAGTGGCAGAGACAGGATGGTAGAAGTGATTAATGTGGATGCATTCCTTCCAGCCTGTCTCAACACATAGATTTGCATTGCCATGTCAGTAGTTGGGTGGGGCCCTACAATGAAGCAGGGCATTTAAATAAGAGTATGTGTTTACTGTGATATGTGTGGATATTGATTACATTATATTGATAATAGAACAGGGCCATAGGTGTGGCACCGTGGGAGGGTGGACGGCAACAGTCCCACTAGTCTGACTTGCACTGAGGTTATGCTATCCCAGCTATTAACGCCGCATTCAAAAGTACTCTGCCCCATTCCACGCTATTAACCCACCAAAAGGTATCCCTGCCCATCCACACAGCTATTAACATCGCCAGAAGGTATCGACTGCCATCCCAGCAGCTATTACCCATAATCCAAAGGTATCCTGCCCACCAGAGCCACTCTAATCACTTACTCCATCCTCACATAGCATGCTAAAGGCTAAACCCATTTATAAAGGTTTCACCAGACTTTTTAATAAAAATAGAATGAAGCCAAGTGTGTGGAAGCCATGAACAGGGCCATTAATAAAGAGTTGTGTTATGTTGAATGTGGTGGATGATTGATTATCTTTATTGGATAATTAAACGGGCGTAGGTGTGGCACCGCGGGAGGGTTGGAGCATAACAGTCTCACTATGCTTGCACTGGAGGGTTATTGATCCAGCACAGCTATACCATTTTGTTCCCAAAGGTATGCTCGCTGCCCATCCCACTGCTATCCTTACCTGCCCCACAAGCATGCGTATAGGCTTAAAAACCATTTCTAAAAGTTTCCACCAAGATTTTTATTAAATAAACTTTTATTCATAACAAATGTAAAAGCAAAATGCCCCAAAGTAAAGGTCCAAGGCAAAAGATAAGTCAACAGGGTAGCATACCCAAGTCTCTGGGCACTCTTCTCAGTCACTCTGAGGGCGTGCCCTATAGTCTCAGGGGTGAAGAGGTCAGGTGCGTGTGGGAGGTGGCATTGCTGCTGTAGTGCTGATCTGAGCCGCATTAGGGGTGCCTGGCCCGAGAGGACAACAGGGGGACGTGTGTGAGGAGGCTCTTCAAAGAAGAGCGCTGGCTCAGTCCTGTGATTTGAGTGAGCCCCTTGCCTGCATAGACATGGGTGTCAGTCCCAGACCATACAGATGTTCTGAGGCCCGGCTTGGACTGTGGAGAATGGAGTGAAGAGGTAGTGTAGTGTGGGCTGTCTGGTCTGCAGGTGAGTGAGGTAGGCATGGGTGGCATCTGTGGGGTGGTGGGCATCTGTGCTTGCTGGCATCAATGGCGATCGTGCATTAGGTGGCATGTATCAGTTACCCGGTGCCCTCTGGACTGGAAGCGGCGTGCGCTGTGCTGCTGGATATCTCCTGTAGCCATATGCCTTAATCGGTAGGGTGATGAGGGCCTTGAAAGCGCTTAGGAAGGGCTGTGACTCACCTGGGTTGGATGAGCAGATCCTGGACTGGGTGGGAGCAGCGTTACAGCTGGGCCTGGAGAGTTGTGCAGAAGACCTGGTATGGCACTGTCTTTATCTACCGTGTACTTGGTGGATTTCGTCAACATGTCCTGCATTGAGGGTCGCTGTCACGATGGTAGGCGAGAGATCGTCGTTTTGATGGATGAGTCATATTGCTGTGTACCAGCTGAGGGAGAGCACTCCACGCTGCTTTTGATGGTTCCTGTCTCCAGCAAGGAAACAGTGTGGCTGTGTCCCACCGGTCTGCTCTCTGCCGATGCTTCGCGTGGAGGTGGAGCTGGGGGGTGGAAGTGGTTGTGTCTTCTGGTGGAAAGTGCCCTCTCATTCTCAAACCACGTGGCGCAGTCAGGGGTCCTGAGTGCGCATCCACGCCAACGGGGGAGTGCGGCTAATCGGGGGGGTCTTCGTTCGTGGCACCACTCCACAATACACCTGCGCGGACACAGGAGCTGGCTCTTGGCCAGAAGAGGACGGCTCTCAGCTAAGCTGCCTGAGAGAGGGTTGTGAGAGGGCTGCTTCCTTGGTAGCGACGGACTGGTCTCACCCTCCAAGAAGCGCACTTGGTCATGCACATAGGTCTCTCTGTCCGTCACGCTTGATGACCGCAGCCTGGCCAGGATTTCCTTGAGGGGCAGCTTCCCGTCCAGGTGTGATGTGCTCCACCAAGCCGGAGGAAGCACCTCCGAAGTGGTAGCCCGAGGCTCTCACACTTCTCGTCTCACCTAAGCAGCCTGCTTCCTATTTGGTTCTCGATAGAGCCTGTTCCGCTTCCGCCATAGATACTCGTTGTCTCCCTCAGCATTCGAGCACCTCATGTCATGTTTTTTCGATGGTGTATTGCGTCCTCTCCGCTGTTCGGCATATGCCCTCTTGCCCCCTCTGGTAGGCCATTCTAGCCTCATCAGAGGGGGTTTGAGGTTCTGGGGCTGGCTCCAGCCACACACCGAGGCACCACCAGCGCAGGCAAAACAACCAACGAAAGAGTCAGAGCAGCACCAAGCAGCACGAAGGATTACAGCAGTAGAAGTAATACCGATAGCAGACGCAACGCAGCAATCCATGAGCAATACCAGCAGCACCACACAGCACGCACGAGGACCAGGATTAGCAGGCGAGCAGAGTAAGGCACCAGACAGCAAACTCAGGCAAGGACCAGGAGCACCAAGTACACCTAGCAGCATGCAGGAGGACCAGGCAGAGACCAGCGAGGCACCAGCAGGAACAGGAGCAGCCACCAGAGCAGAGTAAGCACCCAGCAGAAGCATACAGCAACCAGGAGCCAGCGCGCAGCAGAGTGAAAGACCTAGCAGGAACGCCCAGCACAGCAGCAGCGCCAGACATGAGAGTAAGCCCCAGCAGAAAGTCACAGCAGCCAGGTAGGCAGCGCCGAAGCAGAGTAAGCACTGTAGACAGAAGCACTAGCACCAGAGAGGCAGGTGCCAGCAGAAACGCTCCAGCACGCCCAGAGCGAAGTTCAGCCTGAGCACCAGAAGCCCCAGCAGAAGCAGAGTCAGGGCCAGGGTGGGATGGTGGCCCTGTCCTTCTTGCAGTGGCTGGCAAGCAACGATGGCTAAAGGCTTCCTCTTCTTCCCATGGTTGTTAGGCTGGAAGATGTGTGTCTGGCAGCAGGTTTTGCCTCTGAATGGTGCCTGCCTGTGAATCCTGATACTTTAATACGCGTGGGGCTGATGCAATGCACTCGTGCCCCGCGCATGCAGCAGTGAAACACTCTTGCCACTCCGCCTAGGCATCCGCTAGGCATCCGCTAGGCATCTGCTAAGGCATCCACTCTGCATCGCCTGTTATCCACTCGGCATCCGCTCTGCATCCATCCGCTCCTTCGGCTGCGTGCCCACCTGCTTTCGCTGTGGCTCCCCCGGAAAGCCGCTCGGATGTGCCCATCTGCTTCGCATCCCGTTCCATCAGCGCTAGGCTTCTGTGAGCATACCACTTACCATCCTCGCTACGTCCTCGTGCCCCATTCATTCCCTTTTCCGTTGTGTCCGCGTCGTGCTTACTGCAAATTTGGGGCACTTTTGCGAAGCAGATTAAAACGGAATGGAAAAATTTTTCTCGTCGCGCTGTGTCTTTTTACATAGCGTTTTTGCAATCCGTTCGCCTATGTGAGCAGGCCTTTATTTTTAGTTTCTCAAGAGTTTGTCAATTTTGTGTAAGTGTTTCAGTTCAGCTCTCCAAGTTGTAAGTTGTTTTATCTTATCACCAAAGTGACGGGTGGATTTGCTGCTCAATTCCAAGTGTAGTGCTAGCAAATCTTCTTAACTTGATCCAGATTGGGAATCTCTTATGTGGAAAGCTCATTTCTGGAGTAGAGCCATTTGCGTGTTCTTTTCAGAATATGTTGAATGTGCTGGCTTGTGCTGTTGATGAAATGTTAATTTGCAGGTTGGTTTGCATTGTTGTCTCTGCCTTCAAACAGACAAACAAAATAGCAGCCATCCTTAGAAACCCCCAAGATAAAATTCGACCCTGGAAACACCAAGGTGAATACGAAGGTCCCCTGTGGCTTCATTCTGGCCACATACATTGGACAGACCAATAGAAGGAATAAGTACGGTCGCGCTGGATGAACACAAAATGCAGTAAAAAAGCTGGAACACACTTCCTCACTCGTCCAACACAGGACGAAAGGCCACAGGTCATCCAGGCATCAAATTCAATGGCACCAAACCCTAGCCACTATAAGGAAACCCCAGCCACAGAATCTACAGAGAAGCCATGAGATTGAAAAAAGACTGAAAGCATGAAACAAAAAGAGATTGATCCAGCAGAACTGTCCAAATTGGAAGCCCTGCACTCTTAAACAGCAAGATCTTCAACCACAGCAGCCAGCCAACACCTGGGCAACAACAGACTCCCCTTGATACTCGGAGCCAAACAACATCCCCAATCAGGCACCCCATGATGAAACCTAGCTTCCTTAAAGAAAAGCGCATCCTGTTTACTTGGACCAATAGCTGCACTAAAAGGCCTCATTACAGCGCAACACAGTGTGCCAGCCAATCAGAAGCCACAAAACAGGAACGAAGAGAACCGAAAACCACAAATCAAGCAAAACTCCAAGTACCAATATACACAGACCAGACTCCCAGACCAATCAGTGAATGAAGAAAAAAACGGCATTCTGGCTCAAACAGTAGGCTAGCCTTGCAAAATTTAAGAGACTGAAATGGCTGTGATTTGCCGACGTCACAGACGAACTCATACAGAAGCCTGAATGATGGCAGAGGGAGATCCTGCCGAACGTTGCTACAGCTTTAAGAGTACTAAACTGCCAATGAATTGGATAATACCCGAAGACAAGCGCTGACAGCATAGCATTTAAGTACCCCGAAAACTTAAGAAAACAATATAATATATATATGGGTAGCAGTATGTAGGTCAAGTGTGTTCGGGTCTTTTCCATTATAGAATTACAGTTCTTGGTGACATTTCCGGGCGAGGTCCCATTCGCCATCCTCAGCCAGCTGGTTCTTTTCAGACTTCATGCCAGTGCAAGCAATGTTTGTGCATCAGAGCTCTGTCATCTCTATAATACTTCGGTGGTCGGTGGCTGGTCGTTGCTGGGCTGAGTTGGCCTGCGCTGCTGCCATGCTTGATTGGTTGATGGAGTTGATGTTGGATATATGGGCTAGTGTGATGGCGTTGTGAGTTTTGTTGTGAGATTCCTGGATCTTGTGCTGTAATCTCTTGGGTCAGTTGTTTTTTGTAGTATCTTTTTCCATTAGCCTCTAAGTGTTTCATGGCTTGGATAATGGTTGTGTGATTGGGTCTGTGAGTTTCTTTGTTGTGGTATCCGTGGGTTCTGGTTGTAATCTCCTGGTTCGTGTTGTTGTTTTGATCTCTTTCGCATTAGCCTCCTTGGTGTAGTAACGAGCTTGGGTAATGGGTTGTGTGATGACTTGTGAGACTGCAATTGCTGTGTTGCCTTGGTCCTGTGTGCTGTGATATCCTGGGTCATTTACTGTGTGTAATTGGCACTTATTGGAGTTCTTGTGGGTAATTTCCTATATTTTAAATGTTGTATTCCTAAAGCGGGTGAGCTGTGAATGTAGCATATCTGGTTTTAGTCTGGCTTCCGAGTTTGGGGTCTAAGGTCTGTGTTCTTGGTGTTGTGTCAAGCTTGTTTGGTTTTGGGCTCGGGAGGTGTGACACGGTGGCGAAGCTTTCTGGCATGGTGGTTAGTCCTTTCGTTTATTAGGATTGCTTGGGCCTGGGTCTGATGACTGGGATAAGCGGTGGTTTCCCGTGTTTGTTTTGCATCTATGTTGGTTTTAGTGCGCTGGACTCAATTTGTTGGTAAGAAGCTAGCTTCCAGATGTCTGGTAAGCAGAATATTTACCTATTCATGTTATGGGAGTGGTTGTCATCATCGTCGACTGGTCCCTGGTTATTCTCTTGCTGGAGTGTTCAGTGTTGGATATTATCTTGGTTGCTTTAAATTGATTTATCATATTACGTATATAGATTATCGCTGGTTTAGCTCGCTTTGGTATTATTCACATCATTGTAGTGGTGTGTTAAAGGTGTGGCAACGTTTCAGCAGATCTCATCTGCACTCATCAGGCTGGTCTGTATGGAGTTTGTTTGTGGGTCGGCCTCAACAGTCCGTTGTTTTTAAATTTGAGGCTAGCCTATCCCTGATTGGTTGGGAGTCTGTCCTGTGTTTATTGGACCTTGAGTTTGTTTGATTGGTGTTTCTGGTTTCTTCTGTCTGTTTTGTGGCTTTGGATTGGCTGGCAACATACCCTGCTCCTTATTGGACGCTTTCAGTGGCAACTTGGCTTACGTGTGAAAGGACGGCTATTATCTAATAAGGAAGCCAGGTTTCATATCCGTGCTGTGGGGGGGTGTCTTGAGCTGGAGCATAGAGGGAGTCTGTTGTGCCCAGGTGTTTTGCCTGGCTTGTGGTGTGTGAGATCTTTCTATTGTGAGAGTTGCAGGCTTTCCAAATGATTGACAGTCTGGTGGAATCATCCTCTATTCTAATCAGCTTTCAGGTCTTTTTTCAATCTCTAGGCTTCTCTGATGATTCTGTGGCTGGGGTTTTCTAGTAATATGGGCTAGGGTTTTGGTCGCCATTGAAGTTGATGTGTGGACCTGTGGCTTCGTGTGTATGGACTAAGTGAGGAAGTGTGTTCCGAAGCTTTTACTGCATTTTTGTGTTCATGCCAGGTGGGTACTTATTCTTTGCTATTGGTCCTGTCGCAAGTATGGGCCTGGGCATGTATGTACAGGGAACTTCGTATATGCCATTGGTTTTCCAGGTCAATTTGTTTGGGTTTTGTAAGGATGGCTTGCTATTTTTTGTCATGTTTTGAAGGGCAGGTCTTGATGTGATGCTGTGTAGTGATCTTACCTCGATTTTGTCTGTAGTAACCTCTTATGTAGGGCAGGCAGCTGTTCATATGTATTGTTGATCTTCTAGGTCTCTGTTATGTCTTGGTGTGTTTTTTTGTGGATCAATGCTGTGATTTTGTTTTTTTGTGGAAGCCGTTGGCTTGTCAATAACTTTACAGGGTGCAATAGTTTAGTGATTTTATATGGTGATCTTGTCTGCCAGTTGTTTGTTCTGGTTAATTAGTGTTTAGCCACGGGAAATTATCGATGTGGCTGGGTGTGGTGGGCATTGGGCATTGAGGTAGAGGTTGGTGTGTGTTTTCTTCTGGTATTAAAGGTGTGTCCCCCAGTGTGCGCACTGTTCTTTTGTAGAGTTATACATCTAACATAATCACTCGTTTCCTGTATTGGAGGCTTTCAGTGGCAGCTTTGGCTTCGTGTGAAAGGACAATTTCGCTGTCAAATGTCAATCATTTGAAGCCTGCACTTCAAATAGAAAGATCTCAACACCAACAAGGCCGGCAAACACCTGGGACAATACAGGACTCCTCTGATTGCTCAGTCAAACACCCCCCACCTCGCCACCAGATGAAACCTAAGCTTCCGGATCAGATAACAAGCCGTCCTTATCAATGAAGGCCAAGCTGCACTGAAAGCCCCAATACAGAACATGAGTGTTGCGCCAATAGCCAATACTAGCTGCGACAAAACAGACAGAAGAAACTACAGAACCACCAATCAAACAACTCCAAGTGCCAATAAACCCAGACCAAGACTTCCCAACGGCAAATTCAGGATATGGCTAGCTCAAATTTAAAACCAATGGCTGTGAGCCCATGACCGCACATACAAAGTCCATACAGAGAGCATGATGGAAGGCAGATGAGAGTGTCTGCGACGTTGCTTACAACTTCTAGAAAAGCACTACAAGACGTGGGATAATACGCCAAGGAAGCTGAACAGCACACCGAGAGACACACCAACTACACAGTGACACACACACTCGACATATACGTCCATGTGAGAGCCTTATTCTCTTTATCCCTTTTTTATTTAATTACTAACATATTCCATACATATCAATGTCAATTTTAATCTGTCACTTTTCATCATATATCATGTATTTTCTAACTCTTTTTCTGTTATAATACAATGGCTATCTCATGTACCGTCTTAGCAGAAATCCTCTTTAAGTTTATTAACCATCTTCTTTTTAATAAGGCTTAAGTACCAGTCTTAATTCTTGTAACGTTCTTTCCTGTTCCTCTATATCTTGTTCTGTCGTCTTTATACTTTTTATCTTTCCATTCTTCCCCCTCCTGCTTCTTCCCTCTCTATCATGCATTTTTGTTCCCTTTTCTATCTGATCATCTGACTTCTGTGATCCTCCCTATTTGCTTCTTCTAATGTTACATGTACTTTTTCAAATATTCTTTTTGTTTTGGTTGATTGCTTAAGTCTTAAGTTTTTTAACTTCCTTTCTCCCTCTTTCCCTTTTTTATCCCCCCACTGAAATTGCTGTTCGTATTTAAGATGGGCTTCTTATTTCTCCTGCCTTGTCTTGTCTACTGCAAGCATTTCTTGTTGTTTTTTATAGTTCAAAATTCCATTTCTAAAGAATTTAAATACGAAGCCAAAAAGATCCTCTTCCCTCTTGTGCTTCTTTTGTTCTCTTTAAGTATCAGTTTTAGCTCTGTCAAGGGAGTCATACGCCATTTTAAAGAATTTTTTAAACAACACCCTATTGATTTTATTTTCATTTCATGTAGGATCCAGCCATCAATATTCAGGCAATCACCCAATAAATTCGTCACCCAATAATCCAAAACTGTTTCTTGCTTCTTTTCTCACTTTCTCTTTCCAGGGGCTTTGTTATCTTGTAACAAAGGTTCAGCTACAATGTGTCCTTTACAGGTCTTGCTAAAATTCCACTATCAATTCTTTTTACTTCCAGGTGGTCTCCTCCATTTTTCCAGATTCCACCCTCTTTTTTTTTCTTCCCATCTGCTTTCTTCCTTTAAAAATTTTTTTTTTAATGATCCAAAAGTCTTTATTCCTTTGACAATTTTTTTTCAGCTAAAAATAGCCTGTTAATGTCAAAGTAGATTAATATCAATTTCTTGTTTAGATCTGTTCTTCTTAACGTTCAAAGTCAATTAAAGCTGTCAATGTGAGAGAAAAAAAAACAATTCCTTTTCCTTTCCCTTTCTCCTTTACCACTTTAAAAATCTTTTTTAGGAATAGTATTTAGTTTTTGTAATTCAAGTTCCAGGTACCTTAAATAGATGTTTTCTCCATTCAACCCGGTCAAACTTTCTCCTTTAAACTTCCTCCTGCACAATCTTGTCCGGTTGGGTTCTTCTTTGAGGTGACCATTTCTGACCACCACTGCAACCGCCTTTGGGAAAGGGAGTAATGGCCAGCCGAGGAGGAGAGATGTTGCTCTCCTCAACCCCTCTGGCGGTCTCCCCCTTCTTCACCACCTTTACAGGGTGGCTTCAGCCCCAAATCCAAGTGGCTCAGGGCACTCGAGTGGCGAACACGGATCGAAACCGCATACAATCACGGATTTCAGTCCGTTGCCAAAGAAGGTAAAAACTGGAAGTCCCAGTCATTGCTGTTTCTTGTGCTCCACCCCCTCAGTTTTTTTTTTATGTGATATCTCAGCAAAAGTCACATGCATTTGAAATTTTGTGGTGTCTTGCTTCCAATTAATTTTGGGGTTCCATTTTTCAGCCATACAAGGCCCAAGACTAATGGCCATTTCATGCCAAGTGCCAGTATGAATGTAAGGATTTATTTGTGGCTCCTGATGCACATTTGTATAGGCTTGGTAGCAAAAGAAGCTGGCTCCCCCCTTGTTACTGACCCATCTAACTGGCAATATGTGATGGGGTTTTCCAGCTTTCTTACATTAATTCTCAATTTCCCTACCAGGGTTGGGCTGATTAAACAGCTGGTGCACTCTGAGTCTAATAAAGTGGGGATTACTTACCAGTGGTTTATCCTCTGGATCACTCTCAAATAAATTTGGTTCCTCTTGCTGAGATGATGGAATTTCTTCCCCAAAGAGGGGAGGGGATGGATCCTCTAATGTCTCCCTGGTCCTCAGGGCAGTCTCCCTCCCGCATTGGCCACTTTTCGCAGGGTTCCCCCCCCATGGGCATTTTGGTTTCTAGGTGGCTGTTTAAGAATGACATTCTGCAGCTCAGTGCCCCTCCTTTCCATACTTGAAGCAGGCTGAGGGTTTTGGAGAAAAAGCTTTTTGCAGTTTGAAGGATTCTCACTTCCATTGGGGTGGGGATNCTAGAACTTGAAGCAGGCTGAGGGTTTTGGAGAAAAAGCTTTTTGCAGTTTGAAGGATTCTCACTTCCATTGGGGTGGGGATTTCTTCCACGCTCGTCCTACTTGGTACTGGTTTCTGCCCATATTGATCTCAGCTACTCCAGTGGTACTCATGTAGGTTCAGTGCCCCTCGGGCCATGCAGGCATTGTAGAGGTCATCACTTAGCCCATCTTTGAAACAGCTTATCAGAATATCTTCTGGGCAGGATACACAGCACTCAAGGTCTCAGAATTCTTCAGAATACTCTGCTTCTGGCCATCACCCCTGCTTCATGACTTTAATGTGGTCGTGCACTTTGTGACCTGCTAGGGGGTCCTCGAATTGATGTCGCAGGGCCATCATGAAACGGTTGAAGTTCCACAGTTCTGGTGTGTCAGCATTATATAGGGTTATCCATCTGGCAGCGGCTCCCTCCAGGGCTAGGATAACTACTCGCACTCAGGATCCTTGGGTTTGGAAATTGTGCTCGTACTCCTACATATATGTGCACACATGTGCCACAAAGAATCCCAATTGTTGAGGATCCCCATCAAATTTCATCCCAAGGGAGAGTTTTTTTTTTCCAGTTGCAGGGTTTGGGGTTGATCAAGAATGGCCCCAGTGTGCATGCCACCTCTGGGGAGGGTTTGCTGGGCCCTGGCTGCTACTGCACCCCAGCTTGATTGGTGGCTGCTAGAGGGGTGTGTGGCTCCTCTGGCATCATCCATGGCTGCTGCCATTTCAGTGCCCCTTTGCAGTTGTTCTGACTCCCCTCGGATGTTGAGATTTTCCAGTCTCCATCACCAACTGAGTTATATGTCTCTTCAGATGATCCTCTCTCAGTGGTGCTTCAGGTAATTCCTCCTGATTGGAGAGGCCTTCTAGCTACAATTTCCACCCTGGCTTTCAGTTACCACAGGTGACTGGTTCTCCTATCCCAGCTGTCTTCTTCCCAATGCCAATTGACCAGCAGGGCTTTCTGGGGTCCTCCAGGGTCACCTCATTATCTCTGACGGGTTACAGGAAACAGGCATCCAGCTGGGTGGTGGTTAATGCCTTCCCCCCAGCATTCGGCTTCTCTCTGCTCACTGTTTTGTTCAGAAATGGTTTCCAGGTCCCCTTGGTGGAAAGAAAAATTGCTTCTCTGAGTTGGCCATTTTGCAGACATTGCTTTCTGCAAAGGAAAGGACTGCCTCTCTTTCTTACTTAAGAAAGTGAAGACTCTTGAAATGAAGGATTTCAAAAGGAAGTTGAAAAGAAAGCTGTTATCCAGCAGAAGATGTTATTATCCCAATCGCTCTGAGAAACCAGATAAGCATACATTCCCATGGCCATCTTCCTCTGGCTGTTAAAGTGAAACAACCCACAGGGTGCCAGGATAGAAGTTATAAAAATACTAATTGTCACAGGCAGTACTAATGAATTGAATCCAAGACCCCCCCTTCTCTCAATCATTTTAGACTGGGAGGGTGGGTGCAGTTTACAGAAAAGTTCTGGTGGGAGTTCCTAAAGCAAACAGGGTCAGCTCAGGGACTTAGTTCAGGGTTCCATCCAAGGGTGGTAGAACAAACTAACACAATAGTGGAGCAATACCCTTCATGGATTACAAAACCCTTCATGGATTACTGCCTTGTTGTTGTGAAGGGGCTTGCATAGCTCAATGAAGCTATGAGCTATGCCATGCAGGGCCACCCAAAACATACAGGTCATAGCAGAGAGCTCTGACAAAACATGATCGACTGGAAAAGGAAATGGCAACCCATTTCAGTATCTTTCCCATGAAAACCTCATGGACAGTATCAAAAGGCAAAAAGATATGATGCTGGAAGAAGAGCCCCTCAGGTTGGAAGGTGTCCAGTATGCTAATGGTGAAGAGCAGAGGGTTAGTACTAGTGGGTGAATTTAATTCAAATGACCATCAGGTATAATACTGCAGGTGAGAATCACTCAGAAGAAATGGAGTAGCCTTCATAGTCAATAAAAGAGTAGGAAAAGCAATACTGGGATACAATCCCCAAAATGGCAGAATGATCTCAGCTTGAATTCAAGGCAAACCATTCAATATTACAGTAATCCAAATATATGCCCCAACCACTGGTGCTGAAGACAATGAAATTGACCAGTTCTATGAACCCCTACACCACTTTATAGAATTAACACCAAAATATGATGTCCTTATCATCATGGGGGATTGGAATACTAAAGTAGGAAGCCAAAAGATAACCAGAATAACAGGCAAGTTTGGCCTTGGAGTACAAAATGAAGCAGGGCACAGGCTGATAGAATTTTTTTTGTCAGAGAAAACAATGGTCATTTGCAAACTATTTTTCAAACAACCTCAAGAGATGGCTCCACACTGGGACATCACCAGATAGTCAACACAGAAATCAGATCAACTATGTCCTCTGCAGCCAAAGATGGAGAGAGCTCTATACAGTCAGTAAAAAAAGAGCTGACTGTGGTTTCAGAATCATGAGCTTCTTCATTGCAAAAATTAGGCTTAAATTGAAGAAAGTAGGGAAAAGCACTAGGCCACTCAGGTATGAACTAAGTCATATCCCTATGAATATACAGCAGAAGTGACAAATAGATTTAAGGATTAGATCTGATAGATAGGGTGCCTGAAGAAATATGGACGGAAGGTTCGAAACATTGTACAAGAGGTAACAACAACCATCCCAAAGAAAAAGAAATGCAAGAAAGTAAAATGGCTGTCTGAGGAAGCTTTGCAAATAGCTGAAGAAAGAAGGAAAGTGAAAAGCAAGGGAGAAAGAGAAAGATACACCCATGCAAAAATTCAGAAATGCAGAAATTCCAGAGAATAGCTAGAAGAGAGAAGAATACCTTCTTAAATGAACAGTGGCAAAAAAATAAAAAGAAAACACATAGAATAGGCAGAACCAGAGATCTCTTCAAGAAAATTGGAGAGATATGAAGCAGAGGTGGTATTCAGCAGCTTCTGACCAAGTTCTGGAGAACCGGTAGCAGAAAATTTTGAGTAGTTCAGCAGAACCGGCAATAACCACCTCTGACTGGAGGTTTTGCAGTATCCTTCCCCTGCCACAGCCCACTAAGCCACACCCATAGAACCAGTAGTAAAAAAAAAAAAAGAATCCTACCATTAGATATGAAGGGAACGTTTCATGCAAAGATCGGCATGATAAAGACCACAATGGCAGAGAACTAACAGAGGCAAATGAGATTAAGAAGAGGTGGCAAAATTCCCAGAAGAACTATAGAAGAACGAGCTTAATGTCCTGATAACCCAAATGGGTTGTCACTGACATTTTTTTAAATTTTTTTAATTTTTTTAAGACAAACATGTACAACAAAACATAAAAAACATAAAACCATCTTTCATTTATATACATACAGTGTGTCAGGTGGTTACAAATCTTTTGTGCTATCCTTTTGTAGTCATCACTCACAATTTATATAATTCTCACATTGTCAATCTAACATATATATTTTATCAGTTATTAATCATTCATGACTAAACTATTCCATCATTTATACGACGATATTCTTAGATTTTATTATAAAATTTGCATTACACTTCATTACATCCAATGGTTATGAATTACATTGCATTACATCCAATGGTTTTATGATATTTTATGAATATATATTATATTTTATATTATCTATTAAACTTCTACTACAAGAGTTCCTAATCTATTACATTAACCATGGCTTTTTATACAACCATTGATAAAACAAATCCCATATAATGTAAAATTGTTTATCTTCTTTTTCTCTGATTATTAAATGTCAATTTACTCATTTCAGCACAGTCATAATTTTCTTAATAAACTTCCTCATGCATAGGTATTTTTTCATTTTCCAATTCTTTAGCAAATACAATCCTAGCCGCTGTCAAACTTTACATCAATCATATTCAATTCTTTATTGTACATTTCTGGTATAATTCCCAATAAAAATATCTCTGGCTAAAGTCTATATGTTGTTTTATCATTTTTCCAACCACATGTGGATTTTAGTCCAATATCTTTTTGCATCCAAGCACGTCCATAACATATATGGTAATACGAAGGCAGGTAATCTGATGACATTTCAACATTTATCCAATTTATTCCTTAAACATCTCGCAATTCTCGTCGGGAGTAAGTGCCACCTGTAAAACATCTTATACAAAATTTCTTTGTAAGCAATTGACATTGTCATTTTATAATTTTGAGACCATAATTTTTGCCATTTCTCTAAATTAATAATATCCAAAAATGTTTCCGCCCAAGCAACTCATCATTTATTTAACTTGTCCTCCTCCAACTTAAATTCTAATAAATATCCATAAAAGTTTTTTAATTACATTTTCATCAGTACCTATCTAGATTTTATCTAAATCACTCCAACTTCTCATAAAATACCTTCTTAATTTAATATCTTTATCTTGTTCTAGATATATAATCTTGTTCTAGATTGTCATTTGCAAATATGAAAACCATTCATTTTATACCTTGTTCTTCCAACGCTTGCATAGATTTAAGTTCATCCTTTTCATTCAATATCTCAGCATATCTATCTGTTTGTTCCCTTTTATATATTGGTTGGATATAGAAAAAGCTTCAATAGTAGATATCCATAATGGATTCTTTAAATATATATTGCTTTTTATCTTCTCCCAATTTAAAAACAATGCCTCTCAAATATAATGTCTTCTAAAATTCCCCGGTTTTAGCTCCCTTATACCAGAGGAATACACATGCCATCCTAACAGCAGGTCATGTCCTTCTGAAGTCAATAATCTACTGTTCCTGTACTGTATCCATTCCTTTACTCACATCAGATTTATCGCCGTTGATAATATAACTCCCAATTGGGGCAAGGCAAACCCTCTCTCTTGTTCTGCATCTTGTAACAGTTTAAGTTTTTATTTTCATTCTTGCCTTGCCAAATATATTTCAGCACAATTCTATTAAGTCTTCAAAAACTCTTTCCTTAGTTGAATTGGAATTGTCTGAAATAGTACAAAATTCAAGGCAATACATTCATCTTAATTGTAGAGTATTCCCTCCAATCAATGAAAATTTGTAAATTTTCCCATTTTGCCAAGTCTGGTCGCAATCTGTTGTTTGAGTTTTAAGATAGTTATCCTCCTTCAAATGGTACTAGATCTTGGTGTATATATATCCCTAAATACTTAACTTATTTGTGACCTGGATTTCTAAAAACTTCCTCCTCCAACCTCCTTCTTTCATCTTGCTAACATGTTCTTTTGTTTATATCTTGTTTTATTTTTATTTATTTTCAAACCTGCTACTTTTGCATTCTCTTCTATCTTTTCCATTAATTTGGGTGCTGTTTCAAAATGGGTCCTCTAATATAAATACCAGGTCCAACTGAAGGCTTGCAATTTATAACTCTTTCTTTTAATTTTTATTCTCTTTATTTCTTTTTCTTCTCTAATATTGCCTATTTCAGCTCCTGTCCAAAGGTTAACACAGGAACAGCAGAGGCCGACAGTGGACAACCTCTGTCTAGTCCCTTTTCTTATATCTATAAGACCTCTATTATTCTCCAATTTTCATACCTTCATACAGTTTGTTTATGATATATTGTTTCAAATGCTTGAGTAATTTTTACCATAAGCCCATTTGTACCAGTTGCAATCACATAAATGCACCAACTCACATTGTCAAGGCTTTTGACATCTGGAAAATCAGAGGCCATTTGCTTCTCAGGTTATGCTTCATAATATTCCAGAGTATCCAAATGATATTCTCAGCACATTGTCTTTAATTTGTCTGCTTTGGGCAGAATCTCATTTTGATGCAGCTTATAAAGTTATGTAAATATCTTTTCAATCTTTTCTGCCAGAATTGAAGCAAAAATTTTAAGTCTGAATTTAATAGGGAAATTAGGTTCTATAGTTTTTAACTTGCTGCGTGGGTCCGTGTGTCTCGTTATGGTATAGTATAAGTAACTGCTTCCGCGACCATGTTTTGGGTATTCTTTTCCTTTGACATGGTAATCTTCGTTCATCGACTTCTTAAGCACTACTAGAGTCAGTATTTCCTGAAAAGTCTTAATAAAATCCGCCTGGCAATTCCATCTGGACCTGGTGCTTTTGCCAACATTTGTGTTTTTTTAAGGCTTCTGTTAATTTCCATCATCGTTATGTTCCTTCTTAACATTGATTCAATGTCTTGTGGGTATCTGTGTAATTTCGCTTTCTGTAAATATCATTCTATTTTTTCGTTCTTGAATTATTCTCTTGATATAGTTGTATATTTTTTTTTTCTCACTTCCATAGCAAACATGTTCTTTCAATCGGTATTAATATGGTTTCCCTTCTTGAATTCTCGCGGTTTCCCTTTCTCAGTTTATAAGCTAACCATCTGCCTGGTTTGTTTGCATCTTCAAAGTAATTCTGTTTAGCATTTTTAATTTGTTGTGCTAATTCCTCTTTTTCCATTAGTCCCATTTTATGCTTAGTTATGTCCATTTTAATTTTAATGGGTTTTTTTGGCAGAAATTTCTGTTTTTCTTCTTTTTCCAGTCTCTTATAGTCATCTTCCAATATTTTGAAAGTCTTTTTCTGTTTTATATTTCTTTTCTTTGTGTACTCTATTATCAAACCTCTTGTGTAGGCCTTCATCGTGTCCCAGAGATTCTGTAAAGATGTATTCTCTTTTTTATTTTCTTTAAAAAAGAAAACCAATTCTCTCTCAATTTTCTGTTTAAAGTCTTTTTCCTTTAATATCGTATTATTTAAAGTTCATCTAAATCTCCTCTTTTGTCCTTTCCAAGTAACTGTCATTGGATTATGGTCTGCCCAAGTACTTGTTTCTATTTGAATTTCTCATATATTAGAAAGTAATTCTGCTGACATCCATATCATATCTATTATAGACCATGATGCATGTCTATTTGAATAAAAAGTATATTGCTTGTTTTCCACATTTCTCTCTCTCCATGCATCTTTTAAGTTTGCTTCCTCCATCATTTGAAAAAAGGATTTTGGTAATGTCTTTCTAATTTTCTTTGTTGACTTCTGTGTTTTATAATCCAATTGCTCATTAATTATTCCACTGAAATCTCCCATCGTACAAATATTAACATAGTCCAGTTCAATTATTTTCATATGTAATTTTCTGTAGAATTCTTGATTATCATTTGGAGCATAAATTGCTATTAAAAGTGTTTTTATATTATTGTCCATTATTTTCACTATCAAAATCCTTCCATCATCATCTGTACAGATTGGTTCTGCCAGAATTGTATCTCTAATATATAACCTCTTTTTTTACATTGTGTCAATGACGTGAATAATTTCCCTAATTTTTTTTTGCTTCAATATATATTCATATTGTTTTTTAATATGTACTTCTTGTAGGCAGATTATATCAAACTTTAATTTTTCTAATTTATGAAATATTTTTCTTCTTTTAGTAGCTAAGTTAAGTCCATTTATGTTAATCATAATCAATTTTCTTTCATCCATATTAGACTTTGTAAGAAGGTTTTGTTGCTCTAGTAGATCTTATTTCTCGTTGCTCTCTGGGTGCAGGGGTGGTCACTGACATTCTGACATCCCAGAATGTGAAGTGAAATGGGCTTTAGGAAACCTGAGCAACAACAAAACTAGTGGAGGTGACAGTATTCTAGCTGAGCTATTCAGAATCTTAAAAGACACAGTAAAAGTGCTACACTCAATTTGCCATCAAATTTGGAAAACTCAACAGTGGCCACAGGATTGGAAAAGGTCAGTTTACATTCCAATTCCAAAGAAAGACAATGCTAAAGAATGTTGCACTCATTTCACATGTTAGTAAAGTTATACTTAAAATCCTACAAGCTCCAGAAATATGTGGATCGAGAATTACCAGAAGTACAGGCAGGATTTCGAAGAGGCATAGGAACTAGAGATCAAATTGCCAACATACACTGAATCATGGAGAAAGCTAGAGAGTTCCAAAAAACATTTACTTCTGCTTCATTGGTTATGCTAAAGCCTTTGATTGTGTGGATCACAACAAATTATCACAAGTTCTTAAAGAGATGGTGGTACCGGACCATCTTATTTGTCTCTTGAGAAACCTATAGGCAGGTCAAAAAGCAACAGTGAGAACTGGACATGGAACCACTGATTGGTTCAAAATTGGGAAAGCAGCCAGCAAGGCTGTATACTGTCGCCCTGCCTATCATGAGAAAGGCAGGGCTAGATGAATCAAAAGTTGGAATTAAGATTGCTGGGAGAAATATCAACAATCTCAAATATGATACCGCTCTAATGACAGAATGATACCACTCTAATGGCAGAAAGTGAAGAGGAACTAAAGAGCCTAAACTAAAGGTGAAGAAGGAGAGTGCAAAAGTTGGCTTGAAACTCAACATTAAGAAAACTAAGATCATGGTATCCAGTCCTCTCAATTCCTGGCAAATAGATGGGGAAGAAATGGAGATAGTGACAGATTTTATTTTCCTGGGCTCCAAAATCACCACAGAAATTAAACAGCCAAGAAATTAAAAGACTCTTGCTCCTGGGGAGGAAAGCTATGGCAAATCTAGACAGCATACTAAAAAGCAGAGACATCACCCTGTCAACAAAACTGTGTATAGTCAAGGCTGTTTTCCCAGTTTTCCCAGTTGCAATGTATGGCTGTGAAAGTTGAACCATAACAAAGGCTGAGCACCAAAGAATTGAGGCCTTTGAACTCTGGGGCTGGAGGAGAAGATTCCTGTCAGTCCCTTGGACTGCAAGGCAATCAAACTGGTCAGTCCTAGAGGCGATCAACCCTGACTGCTCTTTCAAAGGCCAGATCCTGAAGATGAAACTCAAATACTTTGGCCACCTAATGAGAAGGAAGGACTGGAGAAGAGCATAATTCTGGAAAAGATTGAGGGCAATAGAGGAAAGGGATGACAGATAATGAGGTGGCTGGATGGAGTCACTGAAGCAGTAGACGTGAGCTTAAATGGATTCCAGAAGATGGCAGAGGACAGGAAGGCCTGGAGGAACATTGTCCATGGGGTCATGATGGGTTGGACACAACTTCACAACTAACAATAACAACACTTATATTGGTATGTAAGTGGGTGCAGCAAGTGGGTGGAGCTCCTGTCTTTTGCAGATGTAGCTCGGTGCATAGTAGCACTCAATTCACCCCTTTCAAAATAACTACAGAATTTGAATTTGTACCAATGCTAGAGTTTCAGAGGGAATTTCCTCCCTCAGTAATAATAGCTGAATGGATGGACATCCTGAAAGTTGCTAGGGGAAATGTGCAGAAAGCCCTGAATAAAAGCAGGGAGTCACAAAAGAGACAGGCAGATCAGAAAAGAGCCCCTCAGAGGAAGTTCAGAATTGGGGAGAAAGTTGATCTGCCTACTAAAAACTGGGTGCCAAGTACATAGATCTATTCCCAATTGTTTGAGTCATAAAGTCAATTACAGTGGAATTACAGTTATTAAGGTCATCAGGTGAGTCCACCCAGTGTTCCACTGTTGCTTATTGAAGCTCTTCTGAGTCTCCAGGCTAAGGCCAGTTGAGGAGAAGTGTTCACCTCCCATGATGGGAGGGGGGAAATACAATTAGATAAAGAAGATACTGGACTCAAGATACTTCAAGGGGAAATTGCAATACTTAGTGCAGTGGAAAGGGATATCCACTGGGTAGGTGCCCAAAATGTTAGTGCAGACAAGTTAGTAGAAAGGTTCCATGCAAAATATCCCTATCGTCCAAAGAGATTAGTGAAGGCTAAGACCATCTAAGCAACAATAATGAATCTGTGTTTAATATTTTCTAGTTGTCCTTTTCCTGCAGGGAGCTAGCATATCAAGATTGAACTACTTTGCTTCTTTCAAACCTTAATGCTTTAAACTTGCCACAAATAACTGGGGGAGAGGGAAGGGGGAAATGGAATGTGGAGAATGTATGCAGAGATCATAAAAGCATGGAAGCCATCAAGGTCACTGCTGCAGATGCTTGAGAAAGAGATGTACTCCCATGACAAGAGAATGTCTCATAATTGGACAATGTGATCATCCAGGTGTGGGGAAAAGGGGAAGGTATTATTTAACTAGACAAGCATTGTGCGGGAAAACTAGACCTGATTTTATTTCTTCAGTACCAGCATGGTGTATCCAATAAAGTTTTACTTTGGTAATTCAAATTTGTGAGAGTGTTTCCTTGTTTGGGTTCACTAATTGGACAGTTCACACTTGGCCCTTTCTCCATTAAGAGGACTATCAATTATCAGTTACAGTAGAACTCAAACTGCCTATATCACTTTGGCACATCCACCCCATTTTCTACTGCAGCCTTTTAAAACCTGAAAATCTGTCTCCATTACACCCAACATCACCACCAGAGTCACTCATAATTGAGGAAGAAGAGCACTTTGAAAATTAAGCACTTTCATAACCAATATCAAAATAACAAAAATAGCTTGCATACCTGTATTGTTTCTCTTTCCTTTTGTTCTTGTTTTGCTGGAATAATGTTCCTGTCAAGGAGGGACAACATGTCAGCCCCACCAACTTGGGCTTGGCGTCTTGCTGCCATCCTGTCATCAAAGCACTGGGAAGGAAGGGGCTTTACTGCAACCAGCATTTCTTAGTAAAAGTACTTTTTGCTTCAACCAAATGGAGTCAAGAGATTTCCTTCCTTAAGGGATCAGGCTGGGGCAGGTCTAACACTGAGGTTGTGAATAGAAAGTATGACAGATAGGAAAGTTGTGTTGTGATCAGTTGTGTTCTGTCTTTCTTTTCTTAAAGTATGTATTTTGTGTATATGTGTGTGTACAACCAAATTACCAACTGGTTTTTATCTTGCAATAAATGATATAAATATTTTTAAGCATGGAAGATGATATTTTTCAAAACATAAATTGGGGGTAGTGTAAAGGTACATCAGCTATTTTCAATTGGGAAAAAATTGCAACAAGGAAGTATCAATTTTTGCCATATTCTTATTTTGCATTATTTTGCAAAGTTTCCATCATCATCATCACCCCCACCCCCACCATCATGTATTGTCTACTTAGTCCAATACAATAATGCTAAAATAGTCATACTGTTCAAAGGGTTATAGGGAAAACAAATAATTCCATTTTTGTAGTTTTGTTTAAATAATAGTGTGTGTGTGTGTGTGTGTGTGTGTGTGTGTGTATGTGTGTGTGAAATTGATGTCTCTGAGTTTTCATCCACCCCAAATCCTCAAGAATGAAAAATAAGCAAAGAATATCCAGGTGACGCTAGAAGTTACATTGAAGCTAAGCATTCCAACCTTCCAGAATTTAATAGTATAACAGTATAATAGTCATTTTTTTCCCTAACAAATTCTCAAAAATGTGTCATTTTATCTTCATTTTACCTCCTTATTAAAAAAAAAAGAAAAAATTTTGTGCAAAAAAAGTCAATGGATTGAAAAAGATAAAGATCAGATGAAAAACAAAAGCACAAAAAGCTAATAGTGTAATTACCATTTTTAATTAAAATATCTAATTTAAATCAGGCCTTAATTTAAAACAACACATATTTTCTAATCAAGTTGAGTGCAAGGGGGCAATTCAAATTTCTTAAAACAATCCTTCTGTGGGTGTGGCTTAATTTGTGGTGTGGCCTTACTGGTCATGTGACTGGCTGGGAGTGGCTTGGTGGATCAAAAATAGAAACTCACTTTAAACATGACGGGTGGGTCAAAATAAGAAACTCAAACTTTAACAATAGGCTCTTGGTGTGGGTGTTAGACTAGATTACCTCTGAGGTCCCTTCGAGCCTGGATTGGCTGTGCTGTTTTCAAAGCATCCTCTGAAGCGGCATCTAAGTGCAGGGTTGTGGTCGCTTCCTTCCTCCCTTTTTTCTCTCCCTCCCTCCCTCTATTCATCTGTCCGTCCATTCCATTCCACATTCTCATTCACTTTCCCTTCCGCTCGCCTTTCTTTCCCATCGCTCCCCTCTTCTTTTTCTTCTTTCCTTTTCAAGAAAAAGAAAGAAAAGAAAGAAAGGAAGAAAGAAAGAAAGAAAGAAAAGAAAGAAAGAAAAAGAGAGTTACTATGCAATCTCTATGCTATTCATGGTATATTTTCAGCCTTGAACCTCTTTCTACTTAAACACTCAGGGGTCCCCAAACTTGGCAACTTTAAGACTTGTGGACTTCAACTCCCAGAATTCTCCAGCCAGCTATGCTTCTCTGCAAGCCAGGTTGAATCCTGCTTCTTTCTGCTTGCCCAGCAGCTGTTTCTAATGGGAGCACCTCCCTTCCCATTAGAAATGGCTGCCAGTCAGGCAGAGAGAAGCAGGATTCAACCTGGCTTACTTCTGTGCTTGCCTGGCAGCTGTTTCTAATGGGAGAGGGGGGACTTGGAAGCTTTCCCACTGTGCAGCAACAGGTGAGAGAAGCAGCCGCTGACCTGGCCAGATCCTATACAAGCCTCTCCACGTGTTTCTCGGTGGAAGGCAAGGGAGAGGCCTCTCCATTTGCAAAGCCTTTTGCCACTGACCGGTTCTCTGAACAGAGGCCTAAAATACTGTAGTGTGAGATCACATGAGATCTCATGCTACTGATCTCACATGATCTCACACTACTTTAGGTGTTAATTCTCTGTGAATTGAGGCTGCACGAGCTCCACAGCAAAGGGTTTGCAAATGGAGGGAAGGCCTCTCGTTTGCAAATTCTTTTGCCATGGATCTTGTGCAGGCCTTGGTTTGCTGAAAAGAGAGGCCTAAAGTACTGTAGTGAGATATCATGCAATATCAGTAGCAAGAGATCTCGCATGATCTCACATGACAGTACTTTAGGCCTCTCTTCTCAGTAAACCAAGGCCTGTACCAGATCTGGCCAAAGAGCGTTTGCAAGCTGACAAAACTTTGGGGTAGTGAAATTACATTGCTTTTGTTGGATTGCAAATGCTTTTTGTGCTGAGACTGGAAGCTTCTGGAGGCCGTGACATCCCAGCCCCCAGAAGCTTCCAGTCTCAGCACGCAAAGCATTTGCAAGCTGATGGAAGGTTTGAAGCAACATGATTTAGTTGCCCCAAAGACTTGTCAGCAAATGCTTTTCGTGCCAAGAGTGCAAGTAGGCAAAAAAACCACAACAAGCTTGGATAGGAGACAGCTCATTAGATCTTCACAAAGTAAGTGACCCGGCACAGCAAGATGGGGGGGGAGTAATTCTGGAGAACCCAGCAGGGAGCATGAAATATCTCAGTGGGTTGGGGAGACCTTAAAGTAGGGTTACAACCTTTGGACTTAGGACCATAACTATAATTTAACATCCTGCGGACCACTTAATATTGAATTTTGACTGACAATGTTGCTCGATGTCTGGTGGGAAGTCAGTCCATATTCCAGAAGCTGCTAGTAGCCACAAGAACTGCCCTTTGTCTACCAAGCTTGCAGAAAAAGCCAGAGCCACATGGGACCTGGAAAATCCCCAAAAAAGACTGCAGGAAAAATTCCTCACCCCATTTTTCTACCATTGATATTCTTTTTGGGAATTGTCAGGATACCAGCTCCAAACTCGTTCTCAGCATGAGAGAAGAGAGAGAGGAAGAGAGAGAAGAGAGAGAGAGAGAGAGAGAGAGAGAGAGAGAGAGAGAGAGAGAGAGAGAGAGAGGAGACTTCTGACTTCATAGCAGGGAAAGCAGCAGAAGCAGCAGAAGTCTTTCTTCTCTCCCAAACTCGCCAGAAAATGAGTCTTTGTGAGACTTGTTGCACGAGTGCAGTCTCTTGGAGCAGGATTGCCTTGCACGTCCCAAAGACTCATTTCTGGTGGAGTTTGGGGAAGAGAAAGACTTTTGCTGCTTTCCTTGACATGCAAGCCCAAAAGCAGGGAGAAATGAAATGGAAAAGAAATAGCCGCCCGTGACAGCGCAGAACATGGGCGATGGGCCAAAGGTTCCTCCTCTGCTCTTCCCCCTCACACCTTGTTTGTGCAATGATGCAGTACATATGCATTGTGTTCTATGGACGCATGTGAGCGCAGCAGCCTTTGTCCCCGCCAGGCCTGTGATTAAATCTTCCTTGAGCGGGATGCTTGGGGTAACTTTCTCTGCAGATCACCAAAAATTTTCCTCATGGACCCCCATGTGCCTAGACCATGTGTTGCACACCACTGCCTTAGGTGGTCTGAAGTGGCGTGTTGTTCCATCGCTAGCCCCGCGCCGCCATGGCTTGCCCCCCCCCCATGGCCTTCCCCATCCTGTGATACCTCATGTACACTTAATGACCTGAGCATTTGATTATTGAATGGGTGAAAGCAGGGAATGATCATGCTCATTTTATATGATTCCAATAAATCCCCAGGTTATGAGTTTACTGGGCAGATTCCATTACATTGTAACTAAAGGATTACCTGTAAATATAATAGTCTTCCAGGTTTTTAATGGTTTTAAACAACCTTCTTTAACCTTTCACACTCTGCACCAGTGGTTCTCAATCCCAGCAACTTTAAATTGTGTAAACCTCAATTCTTATGTTGTCTCGAGAATTGTGGAAATTGAAATCCCATATCTTGAAACTGCTGAGGTTGAGAAATACTGTTCTAGATGCTGGGATGTAAGTCTTAGAATTTTTACAAAAGTCTGACCAAAATAGAACATGAGAGCCAGTTTATTGATTTTGGGCCAGTCACTGTCCCTCAGCCCAATCATTCTCACAGGATTATTGTTGTGGGAAAAATAAGAGGAAGGAATATTGTGCGTGTTTGCCACCTTTCTTAAAATAATAAAGGTGAGATATAAATAATTTTTAAAAATATTGCTTCATGCATATTTCTTAGAATATAGAAGCCTTTTGTTTCATTTTATCCAGCAGAATTTTAATGTTTCATATCTGAATCCACTACCTGCAATGATACTGTAATGAAGAATAATTCCACACAAAAGAAATCCCTTATAAATGTTTTGAAAATCAGATGGTATTTAAAATGGTCTTCTTCATTTTATTTGTTTGTTTGATGTACAAGACACTCAGGATTTTTTTTTCGATGCAATAATCTAAGGTTTGAATTTCCTCTTTTAAACAGGAAATAAAGAAAAATGAACTATATTGTTCTTAATGGATGCCATTTTTCATTTATAGATAGCTAGGGAGATTTCACTTAATGTATTTGCAAAGCAGTTTAATCTGATCAGAAAGATCAGAACTTTAGAAGTAATATTGTTTACTGTATTTATATAAAAACAAAGGTTATAATGAGCAATTTATGTATTGACTATAACATTTTTTTCTTTCAACAGTCATAGATACACAATCATTATTTCTTGAAGATGTTTTATTTGTAGATATAATTGATTTTCAGAACTAAGTTAGTTAATGATGTATAGTAATTGTTGGTTAATAAAACAATTCAGATGGAAAATATCTATATGGTTGAGACTCTCCAGAATTGAAATATTTCAATAATATCTGGAAGAAAGGTAAAATAAATGTTACTTGTAAGTGACCAGCTGTGCTAATTAGTTTTCAGAATTTTCAGAAGCTTTAAAAATCTTTTCTAGTATTTTTGGTTAAATGTTACCTATTATATAGTTGTGCTAAAACTGTCTTTTAATGAGATCACAAGAAATTTTAAAAAAAATTTTTTTTTTCTTCTTGGTTCTATATTGAGAGACAGGATAATCCAAAAACTAATACAGTCATAATCTCTAATTAAAGCCAAATAAAATAGTAGTGCCTGCATGATATACACTTGTTTCTTCACTGCTGCAAGTCATTATTATCTTCAGTGTTTATGTAATATATTGCATCAGTGTTTTTTAAAACTTGGCAACTTTCAGTTTCATAAAGAAGGAGTTAACATTTCAGTAGGTACATTTTCAATATAGAATAGCTCAGGGGTGGGATTCAATTTTTTTAACAACCGGTTCTGTGGGCGTGGCTTAGTTGATGGGCATGACTTGATGGTCATGGTATTGGCTGGGCATGGCCAACTCAATATCACTCACATATAGGCATGCATCTCCTCGCCTGGCCTCTCATGACTGTGGGGATGCTGCAACAGTCACAAGTGTGAAAAATGGTCATAAGTCACTTTTTTCAGTGCCATTGTAACTTTGAATGGTCACTCCACATAAGCATAGTACTTGCAAAGGAGGGGAAAAAAACTTCAGAGAAATTCCTGAGACAGGAAGTCTAGTCCTGCCAAGAATGTAATAAGGATTAACGGAGAGGCAGTTTCTGTAAGCAACACCAGAATGTTTCCTTCCTGCCTTCCTTACAGGATTAGGCCAGTAATTTCTTCTAACAACCGGTTCTCCAAACTGCTTAGAGTGTTAACAACTGGTTCTAGCGAATAGGTGCGAACCGGTAGAATCCCACCCCTAGAATAGCTATTAGTGAATTGTCTGTAGCTACTTAAAGTGTCCTTTGGGGCTTATTCCAAAAGCATTAAGGCCTTTGGGAAGGTACTCATTCAAAGTAAGGAATGCAGCAATAAGTGTTATGGATAGAAAAGAATATTGGTTCCAAAGTAAAGACTGGAAAATAGAAAACTGAGCAAAATCAAGTTGTATAGATTTGCTTTCTCTTTTATACATTTTTTTAATATGTTAAAAAGCTCATAGAAATTCCTCTTAGCTTTGAGCTGTATTTTGTAGAATTATTTTCCCTGCATCTAGAATTGAATAATTGTGAAAATAAAACCATGCATTAATTAAAGAACACTTTACTGTCCTTAAAAGAAGGGTAGAAAAAAAACCAGAATTGCAGAGTATGAATAATAAGCACAGTACACAGGACTTTAGGGCACTTATGGGGTAATTTGGGAGCTTTTAACTGTCTGTTCTGCTATTCATTTTATAGATGTGCACAAGTCACTAATGCCTCCATAAGCTTTAGCTATAGTTGGCAGGATAGTTGACAAGGTCAATAGAAAGCTAATGCGCTTAAAAGGAACTGAAATTGCTTCACACTATTTTCTAGTAGGTAGTATACTGACAAGATAAAATCATTAATTGGAAATTATAGCTTGTGGTTGTTCCTGTGTTCTATCTCTAAAAGAATTTAGAAATGTTTGAACTATCTACATTCTATATGTACTAATTGGGTGACATTATTCAATTGCCTTGCCATCTATTTGCAGATGAACTAAAAGGTTATGGACCAATTTTTGAAGAGCAGCCCATTGATACAGTATACCCAGAAGAGTCTCCAGATGCAAAAGTGTCAATGAACTGCAGAGCCAGAGGAATCCCTACACCTACTTACAAGTAACTAGGGTTGCTTTCCTAATGCTATATTAATAATACTGATTGTACTAATTCAGATGTTTGGTCCAAAAATGTGACTGTGGTGGATAACCCTAGCAAGTTTGGAAAAGTCAGTTTACTAACAACTGCAGAAAGCTTAATGATTTAGTTCCAAAGTTTTGTTACTTTTTCAGAAAGGACATTTTAATCTAAAGCCACCTATATCATTGCTACATGAGTAGCAATGCAAAGTAGCATGCAAAGTCAATTGGGAAGTTAGCAGGAAGTCAGAAGTCATGATGGCGATCATGTGAGATCCTCATTTAATAATATACACATAGTCTTCACTGAACTAAAAGTAATTGGGGATTGCCATAACTGCTGTTGCTAACTTGTATGGTCAGATATCATACTTTATGATTGCTTCATTTAGCAATGGAAAGCTCCAATTATTATGACTAAGTGAGTCCTACCTGAATATTATTTTTTAACAAATAAAAATGTACTACAAAAATAAATAGAAAGCAAATGGTAAGAGATGAGCCATACTGAAATCAATCTGCCCTGTTATTTTTCTCTTTTTTAACATTTATAAATAGCAGCACAGTAGGGATCATAATATGTATTAAGCTCAAAGATTGAAACCTTTTTCATATGAAGAAATAATTCAGTTGCATTTTGTTTCTGTTTATCAATGTGTATCAAGCTTTGGCTTAATGCCTTGCTAACATTCTGCCATCATTCGGGGAAGGCAGGGGGAAACAAATGGGCCATAAAGCTGTATATTTTTATTATGAGAAATTGGAAGGGGGAAATTGACAGTTGAGGAGAAACAGAGGGTTTTGGAATCTGGTTCATGCTGGCATCTTCAAGGCCATTTGCCCTGAGAGTGGAATTTCACCAACTCAAATGCCTCAGCATTTCCCAAAACACCTAGGCAGGGCCAGATTGGCTACACATGGATGGACCATGGGAGGGGGGAGGGTTAGAGGAAACCAATAGTATTCTGTATTGGCATGTGGGAATTTTAGATTCTGCTTGATTTCACTGCAATCAGCATCTCTTAGTAAAAGTGCCTTTTCACTTCAACCAAATGGAGTTCAGAATTTTACTTCCCTAAGAGATCAGACTGAGGCAGGTCTGACATTAAACGGAATCTGCAGTTGAGGGCATCATGTCTACCATTGTGATCATGCATGCGATGTTAGCTCAAGAGAGTGACTAGGAAGAGATTCAATGCTATGGGGAGCCTTCATCCATGCCTCTGTTCAGGTGGATCTCTTTGAATGGACTAGAAAAAGGGAGATGTGCAGTGATCTGCCAAGACCCAGGTGGTCCCTGAGTGTCAGAAGGAAGGAGGACTGGGAAGAGAAGCCTGCAGAGGTGACTTTTACTTGTGGAAACTGCAGAAAGCCACTGATGGGAACAGAGAATGGAGCTGGAAGAACTGGAGGAGGAAGAGACAGGTGGAAAGCATGGCCAGGGTGACTGGATGATGGAGCAAGCCATTAAGTTTATGCAAGTGGCATTCAAAAGCTTTGAGAGCAAAGCCCTCACCCTCACCTCCCAGCCAGATGATCAGCCATGTCCAGCCTTAGTGATCAATGGAGTGACTACATCCAACAGAGCAAGCATGGCGGCTATGTCCTGGCTGAGGAAGTAGAGATCAACCTCCATAACGGGATTCCAGCAACATTCGTCACCAAGCCAATAGAAATGTGGAGGGAGGGTTCAAAGAAAAAGTATATTTGATTATTCATGTATTAACAGCAGCTAGGATTGTATTTGCTCAGGATTGGAAAGGTGATAAAATACCAACAGAGAGAAAAGTGATAGAGAAAATATTTGAATGTACAGAGATGAACAGATTAACACTGGAGATTAAAGAAAAATAAGAAACAATATTACATGATATGGAACTTATTTTATCAATAGTTGGAAAATGAAACAAGTTAAAACGGAGTTGATGAATATATAGAGGAATAAGTTAAGATTGTTATAAAGTAATAGATATCAGAAATAATGGCTTATAAAGAAAATGTGATTATTGTTATAATGGTAAGAAAAGCATTAATTATAATTGTTAGCACAAAATATATGTACCCAGTCAATACATTGTATGAATGAAAGATGAAATTAATGTAAATATAAAAAATAAAAAAAAATATTTAAAAAAATGTGGATGGGGGCGCACACAAAGTGGTCCTGGACATGGAGAGATGCTCGGACTAGTGTAGCTATGGAAATAGAACCCCTATGTGAACTGCAGGAGGAGACTGCTAAAAATCCATCCAGCTGAGGCTAAAATGAAACTGGGAAAGAATTGAAGCTGAGGCAAGAGGTGGGGGCTGTAATGCAAGAGTAGAAGGCCAAACCTTGAATTCTACCAGATTACTAGGACTTGCGGGATGTGTTTAAGGACAAGGGTTCAGATGAATTCCCATCCCATCAGTGGACAATGGAATGCCAGGTTGCTTTTGAAAAAAATTAAACAGTTGTTTAATATGGACCAGTACTAAAACACTCAGACCCTAATTCCCCATTTATTATTCACGTGGGTGTTAGCAATGTAGCAGTGGGAGCAGTTCTTTTACAAAGGAACAGCCAGGGTGCCCTACAACTTCCAGGAAACGACGGACACTGAATGGCAGTGGGTGGTTTGGGAGAATGAGGATTATGCAGTGCACTGGGCACTCTTAATGTGGAGGCATTGCTTGGAAGGGAGAAAGACCTCTTTAGAGTTCTGGACTGACCACAAAAACCTAGAAGCCCTAAAAACACCCCAGAGACTATTGCCCAAGCAAGTTCAGTGGGCTCAGTTCTTTAATCAATTCAACTTCACTCTTCACTACTTCCCAAAGAGAAAGAATTTTTTAGCTGATGTACTACTATCCAGGATGCCCCAATAAAACAGCTCCAAGAAGGAAATAGTAGACTGGTTATTCTGTCTCACCAGCTTATGGCACTAGTCATCACTCAAGCGGAGGTGAAAGCAAAACCTCAAATTTGGGAAGGCATAGTGGACACTCTAAAAGTAGCACTAGAGGGAGACAAATGGTTCCAATCTCACAAAAATGAATGCACGATGCAAGGTGGCCTAGCCTGGGTGGGGGCTAAGCTGTATGTTCCAAAAAACCAAATATTACAAATCCTGGAGAAAAGCCATGATTTGAAGACTGCGGGACATTTTGGTTTTGTAAAAATGTTACACCTGATTAAGTGCCAGTTCTGGTGGCTGTCACTTAAGAAAGACATTCAAAGTTATGTGGCCATAAACACCAGGACTCCTCCAACCACTGACAGAACCTAACACCCCCTGAAAAGAAATTTATATGTACTTCATAGTAGAGCTACTGGAAAGCTCAGGAAACTCAGTAATTCGAATGATCAGTGATTTGTTGTCTAAACAAGTCCATTTTGTGCCCTGCCAAAAGATCCCTTCTGCCCGTACCTTGGCTAACTTGTTCATCCACCACATCTATAGGTTGAATGTCGCTCCGCAGTGGATAATTTCCAACTGAGGACAGGACATTCTGCTCATACTTGAGCTGCCCATGCCCACTCCCACCCCATTCCATCTTTAACAAACTGGGTTTCCCAGCTACAAAATTCCTGGCCCGTCATCAGAAAATAATTGGAGGAAGGAAGAGAAATTTATAAAAAGCACACAGGCAAAAATTGAACAAAGCCCAAAAACTTAAAAATAGGAGACCAGGTCTACCCTCTCTATTAAATACCTGAAATCCAGACAATCTTCCAAAAAACTGGGACCAAAGTACATTGACCTTCTCTCTATAAAAAGAATGATCAATCTGGTCACAGTGGAGCTCGAACTGCTGAAATCCCTCAGATGCATTCATCTGATTTTCCATTGTGGTTTGCTAAAATCAGAAATTCAGTCCTCTCTGTGCCCAACGCTGGCTCCACCACCCGAGTCACTCATGATTCAGGGGGAACAATATTTTGAAATTAAGGACATTTTACACTCTCCTAAACATTGAGGAAAGCTCCACTATCTAGTGGCATGGGAAGACTTTCCTCCTTCTGAGACTGAATGGGTAGACCTTAAATACATTAAAGCACCCAAACTCTTCAAATGTTTCCATAAGCAATAAACCAAAATAGTTCCCTATTTTAACTGTATATCTACTTGTTTTTCTCTCTGTTGTATGTTTCCGTTGATGTCCTTGTCAAGAGGGGCAGCATGTCATATCCACCAGCTTCAGCTTAGCATCTTGTCAGTGTTCTGCCCTCAATCGGGGAAGGGAGGGACAAATGGGCCATAAAGCTGTATACCCTTATTATGGGAAATTGGGAGGAGACAATTGACAGTTGAGAAATGAAAGTGGGTTTTGGAATCCAGTTCATGCTGATGCACTGGCATCTTCAAGGCCATTTGCCCTCAGAGTGGAATTTCACCAACCCAAAACAGTATTCAGTATTTCCCAAAACATCTCGGCAGTGCCGAATTGGCTCCACGTGGACAGATCACAGGGGAGGGCTAGGGGAAACCAGGGGTTTAGTTCTGTATTTATGTGTGGGAATTTTAGATTCTGCTTGACATTATTGCTGTCAGCATATCTTTGTAAAACTGCCCTTCACTTCAGCCAAATTGAGTAGAGAGTTTTATTGATCCATAAAGAATCAGACTGGGGCAGGTCTGACACAATGTCATACTTAGCATTAATTATATATTACAAGCAATCTTATGCTAATTAACATTTTAGGAATTATATTTAACATCAATATAGCTTTTGTCGTCATCTTTAAAAGTTCAACTTGCACAAAAATTATAGTGTTAACAATTTCTAATTTTTTTTTGTAAAATATAACCATAGTCTGCTATTATCTGTATTCTACAATTCATTATTTTGATTTTATAATGTAATAAAACAATTAATTGGGGGACAAACCTACTTCTCAGTGTTCACAGAGCATTCTAAAAATTGAATCCATATTATATTTATCTCTTGTATGGAGGAGATTATATATAAGGAACATTGGATGCTCCCCCTGATGGCTAATATCTAAGAAGCTACATTCTTTATTCAGTTTCAGTAGGATCAAGCTGAAAACCTAATTAAATATATTATCCATGACAGCCCATTGTACAGTTGTTCATTGTAACTCAGGATAGGCTAGTTAAGATGGTAGTATGATTGAATGAACTGTGAGAAACTTTAATTGTTTTTTTATTAAACTCTTCATATCTATGGAAAACCTTCAAATAATTATTTTCAATTCTGTAACCATATTTTAGGAATTGCTGTTATTCTGTAACTAGCACAATGGATAATATATTTTGAGAAATCTGTAATTTACACCTAGGAACAGTAATGTGCAATAAGATCAGATTTGTATTGTCAATTCAGATCAATTTCGGTCAGATATCTAATTCAATCTGGAAAATCAGTTTGATGCTATAACTAATAAAATTACATCATTTGGAAATCCAGTTTGATTCAGGGAAAAAAATATTTTTTCCTGCATTCACAGAAGATCTTCTAAATTATCAAACTGGAGTAAATTCGGACTGATTTAGAAACACAGTCAAATTCAAACTGAATTTCTATGAAAACTTTGCATTATTCAATGAAATATTCTTATTGCCATGATCTCATTCTGTAGCAATAAGATACCATGTTTTGGAGGCAACGTGTATTAGGGCAATTGAAATGCTGAAATAAGGTGTTATTAATATTTTTTAAAAATAAATATTTCCTTGAATAGGTGGCAACGCAACAACTGGGATGTTGATATTAAACTGACAAAAGAACATTACAGTATGGTAGGAGGTAACCTGGAAATCAATAACCCTGAGAAGTCAAGGGATGAAGGAACATATGTTTGCATAGCATATAATATACATGGAACTATAAGAAGCCGGGAAGCAAGTTTAAACTTTGGATGTAAGTGGTCTTTACAGCAACCTTTACCTTTACACAAACTCTTTGAAATGATGTTCAATAGGTTGATATGCTAGACTGTGTTGTTTCTGTGTGTCATATAATATATAAATATTAAATGCATAATTTTGTATTTATTTATTTTGTCATATTTATATAGTATATATTGGAGGTGGTGACCCTTTGAGAGTTGTATGCAACAAAACATCATCTCAGCTGTTCATCCAGATTTCGGGCAGGGGGAAATAAAGCACTCACAATATCCACAAAGATGAGACTTTATTCTCTCAGCCACTTCTCCGATTCGGGTAAAAATGAGCAAGTTAAATTAAAGTCAGCTCTGGTGCTTGTTGCAGCCAGAGCTGTATTGATACTTACTCTAACAATGTAATTAGTGTAGCTACCATCTGGTAGCAGCTACCGCTCAATATCCGGCAGTTTTGTGGAACCGCATACGCTGTGTATTCGGCTGTTCTGTGTCCACCCACACCCCTCATACCCTCGTGACACCACAGATTACCACCACCCTTGTGCCCAATTACGTCCTTTCCCCCCTGTATCCATTAGTGGAACGTCCAGCACCCAGCTTATCCAACACGCTGCTAATTGCTGCAGACAGCACTCAACAGGTCGGCGTCTGATGTCATCAGTTGGTCTGGGCCATTCGTTGGCAACTGGCACTTGTCATCTCGTCATCAACTATGAGTCGACATCTCGCTTGCTACTCTCTAAGTTCTGCGCCGAGCGCTGCAGAGGGTGGACGTTCAGCACAGGATCAGATGCTGGTGTCACGGCTCCAGGCAAGCCGGTGGAGACGTGACACTTCATTTTAATATATGCCGATTAGTGACAATAAAATTAGTCAAAGTCTACTGACTTAATTCTAGTTTGACTTATTTGACAATAAGTCAATGACCCATTCTGATTGGAACAATATGAAAGAGACACCTTCTCCAAACATAATCACTATTTTTAGAAAAAAATTTTTTTACTGTGATTAGAGTGAGAAAAGTGAGTGAATAGGAATAGATCATTTTCTTCTAGATGAAAAATATTTGGGCACTTTTATTATATCTTCTGAATAAACCTATCTGCTTATATGTAATGATGAATTTTATCAGTGCATGATGAATTTTATCAGTGCGGGTCTATTACATAGTAGTTTATTAAAACAAACCTTGTGCTTCTAAAATACCAAACTAATGGTATTTTTGCAACATGACTTTAATAAAAAAATAAATCTTATTTCAGTTTTACTAAAACTGAAAAACTTCCCAAACAGTGTTGCTTTAGGATCATTCTCACAACTTTCTAGTGCAAAGTTACCCTGCCAATCATTTGCGGAAAACATTTCTTGATGATACATCCCTGCTTTCTTATTAGTCTATTGATAAGAGGTATGCAATTAATTTTAGATATTTTAGCTTCAAGGTCTTTTGGTTTTTCTTGCCTTAGTGAGAACTTTACTTTTCTCAACATTGAATTTCATTTTGTTAGATAGGGCACAGTGCTGAAGTCGGTCAAGATCCATCTGGATGATGAGCCTATTTTTTTAGGTGTTAGCTATTCTTGCCAGCTTAGTATCATCTGCAAATTTGGTAAGTTCCCCTTCTATTCCCTCATCTAAGTCATTTATGAAGATATTGAAGAGTACTGGGCCTAAGACGGAACCTTGTGGCACCCCACTGCTTCCTTCCTTCCATGTAGACTTAGATCCATTAAGGACTACTCATTGAGTATGGTTTGTCAGCCAGTTGCGAATCCATCTCGAGGTGATTCTATCTATCCCACTTTTTTCTAGCTTCCCAGGCAGTAGATTGTGGTCTACTTTGTCAAATGCCTTGCTGAAGTCTAAGTATATTATGTCCACAGTATTTCGCTGGTCTACTAATTTAGTCACTATGTTGAAAAATGAAATAAGTTTGGTTTGGCATGATCTATTTTTAAGAAACCCATGCTTACTGCTAGTTATTATTTTACTTGTTTTTAGATGTTAGCAGATCTGCTTTTTTATTATTTTTTCCAGTATTGATGTTTGGCTAATTGGTTTGTAGTTTCCTGGGTCTATTTTTTTCCCCTTTTCTGAAGATGGGAACTACATCAGCTCTTTTCCAGTCCTCTCATAGTTTCCCAGTGCTCCAGGATTTTTGAAAGATGTGGTACAGTGGTTCTGAGGTGTCCTCTGCCAGCTCCTTTAGAACTCTGGCACGTAATCCCTTCAGGTTCCAGGTATTTGTGTTCATCGAAATCAGACAAATGTTCTCTTACTTTTTTTTTTGCTTATTTTAACTTTTATCTCTGGTCTGTCTTTTACAGTTATGTTTTGGATAGGTTGGGCTATAGGTTTTTTTTGCGTAGAGACTGATGCAAAGAATGGATCTTCAGCCTATCTTCCAGGGCAGGGTTGTCAAACTCATAGGCTGTGGGCCAGATGCATCATGTGCTGGCCCCACCCGCCCCCAGTTTAGCAAACGGAAAAAAAGTCCCAAAATATCACATGATGATGATGAGACAACGTGAGTTTAACACCCCTGATCTAGGGTGTTGGCTAATCCTGCCATCTTACTGTAGTATCATTCACAAATTTGGTAAGTACCCCTTCTATTCCCTTAACTAAGTCGTTTATGAAGATATTGAAGAGTATTGGGCCTAAGATGGAACCTTGTGGTACCGCACTGCTTCCTTCCTTCCTTCCATTAAGGACTAGTGGTTGAGTAGGGTTTGTCAGCCAGTTACAAATCCATCTGTTGGTGATGCTATCTATCCCACATTTTTCTAGCTTACCAAGAAGTATGTTATGATCTACTTTGTCAAATGCCTTACTGAAGTCTAAGTACTGTATATTATGTCCACAGTATTTCGCTGATCTACTAATTTAGT
>BHFT01044557.1:0-12000 GCA_004320025.1 Laticauda laticaudata
TTTTTATTTTAATAAAGACTTGGAGAGTGAAAACTGCAAGCAACCTTACGACTGGGAAGGTCGTCTACCAGGTTTTGCTGACGATGAATCTTGCCAAGTTCCGTACTCGGAGGAGGCTGGACACATACAGCCAAGTTCAAGGAAGTTCACCGAGAACCTGAGAAAACATAGGAAGATTGGAGAGTAATCCCGTGGACTTGTCAGCTTCACTAAAGGTAACTTTTGAAGAGAAAAGCAACAGAGAACCACCATGGAGGTGTCGGGCTGAGATTCTGGAGAGGACTGATTTGGTTACAACGGTAATGATTTACATTAATACATCAAAGTTCACATATATGTGGACCTGGCGGTGACTTGGGAACAGACTTGTGCTAGGATGGCAATTGTTGGTTCAATACAGATGCTCAAGAAGGTCCTCACGATTCTTGAACCATTATTCAATTGCTGGTTATGGCATGCACATTCCAGAAGAACAGGTGAAGGATTAATTCTACCACACTATTCCACTTGATCAAGAACAGACTAAAACCACAGGGGGATGGGACTAAGAAATACATGGTTAGAACAAACGTCATAACAGGAAGGATTTTTGTTTTCACTTTTAGGAAACCGTGGGTATGTGTGTTTTTCGAGAAATGAAGCTAGAGGCTCATTGCTTAGCAGATTGGGTAATTAAAAATTAATTAGCTTGATATGCATCATCCTGTAGTAACCAAGCTATATCAAGAAATTATCAATAAATTGCTACGATACTTTAATCAAGATCACGTATCTAGTGTGTATGTATTTTGAAGATATGATAATTGGACCCGAACATCAAATCAGACTATCTATGGAAAACGTAGCTGGGTTTTGTGTGAAATATTGCATACAGGGGAAAATGTCCCTCACTGATGGCACATGTACAATCAGGTATGTGATACCGTGGTGATATAATAAACCTTTATGGCCTTCCCAGGCCAATACGTTAAAAAAACTCAGAATCTGGCCTTACGCCCACGTCAGAGTTCTCTGGAACCAAGTTTCCCGTGTTAATAACAACATTGGGAGTAGCCAGGAACTACCCGAACTAGTCATATTCTAAATAACGTCACACGGTAGCAATGTTCAATGATACAATAAAGAATATTAAAATGATCAACACTGAGCTTTCTGAAGTAAGACAGGTTGCTCTACAAAATAGTTGTATGCTTTAGACATTGTATTAGCTACAAAAGGTGTGTGTGTGTGCTTCTGATTCATTCACATGGCCTGTGATAACATCCATGATTTCCAACCCAATATTACAAAGACAGTAAAAGTATGTTAGAACGTATTCGTTCTAATCTATACCACAAAGAGGTGACTCCTCATTGCAGACCTGTGGGGAGCAATATGGTATGTGGCTTCCCAGTTCCACTTGGTTTGAGATCTACCTTCATGGGAATTATATTTATCAGTCTATAATGCTGTGTTATTGTTGTGTTGTTTGTGTTCATCAGTTCTCCCTGGTGCAACAACAATGTTGGGAAGATAGGCGAAATCCTGGTTCAAGATTAATAGCAGGAATGCAGAACCTCTGATGATTAGTCAGAGAGAAAATCACTCTGAAAGAAGCAGAGGACCTGGCTGCTGCAGTTTGAGACAAGAGTGGAAAAAGAAAAGGGGAGATTGGTGTAGCAGACCACGCGAAAGTCAGATGTAATTGGCATGCCCATTAGAATTAAAGTAAGGAAGTTGTCCTCAAGACACAGTAGGCTCTAGCCACATAAGGAGTGTTGCAGTTGTGTGGCAACGAAGAGAGAGAAAAAAAACACATAGATCGGTCGAACCTGAGAGGTTAGAACAATGGGGAATTGTAATAAAACTTGCTGATGCTGTGTCAGAAACTGTGGAACTGCTGTTGCTAGATTAGGAAAAACGATTAAAGACCTTCGAAAATAGTATGTGTCAGATTTGACAACAGAAAGAATGTGAGCCAAGCCCTCATACGAGGGGGCGGACAGTTAGGGTATAAAAATACTGCCTGAATTTTGCTCTGGATTCCTTCAATGCCTGAGGGAACCCGCCTCTGCAGACGCATAATTAAACCTTGTTTTCCTTGGATCAGCGAATCTTTTGGTGGTCTTTTCATCAGTTTAGCCTCACACTTGCATATGCTTTCTCTTCAACAGATAGAGATACCTGGCTTGGTAGTGAAACTTATGAAAAAAATATTGGAGTGATAGATTGAATGTTAGTCAATAGTGCAATGTAGCTACAAAAAAGGCAAACGGCTGCATCTGCTGAAATTAACATTTTAAACCACACAAAGTAATTGCTCTACTTTACTCTGCTTTGGTTAGACTCCACCGTATTGTGCATACAAGTTATATAACATAACATAACATAACATAACATAACATAACATAGCATAGCATAGCATAGCATAGCATAGCATAGCATAGCATAGCATAGCACANGCACAGCACAGCACAGCACAGCACAACACAACACAACACAACAAACATATCATAACATAACATCACATCACAACACAACACAACACAACACAACACAACATAACATAACATAACATAACATAACATAACCTAATATAACATAACATAACGAGCCTCAGTGGCGCAGTCGTTAGAGTGCACTACTGCAAGCTACTCCTACTGCAATTTGGCAGATTGAATCCCACCAGTCTCAAGGTTGACTCAGCTTTCCATCCTTCTGAGGTAGGTAAAATGAGGACCCAAATTGTAGGGGACAATATACTGACTCTGTAAATCATTTAGAGAGGGCTGTAAAGCACTATAAAGCGGTAAAAAGTCCAAGTGGTATTGCTATAAGAGCCTTTCAGAGAAATTGTAACAGATTCAGAGATCAGTGAAGATGATAAAAAAAAACCTAGAAAGTAAGCTAAGATGGATTCCCCACCCAGTTATCCGAAGCTGACTTTAAAACCTCCCATCCAGTGTGATGGCAATGGATTGGTCAGCACAGATGCTGACTAGTCATTGCCCATCTGATATATGAAAAGAACACAAACTTCATGACCTGGTGCTTTGAGGTATATCGCATTTTAGGGATAACTGTATTCTCTTTACTTTCTTTGTTTTTCCTTTATATTTACAAGTACTGTATAAACATCTTCATATCTTCATCCACATACATTTTTCATCTATTCCACCATTACTGCTTTGATGGTACAGTGAACTGCCTAGACTCATTTGATAGCAAACTGGGTGGCATATAAATTTGATAAGCTAAGCCACATAAATTTTCCTTCCTTCCTATGTTCTGCTGTCAATCTATAAAAACTTCATAGTAAAGATGAACTGATAGTTCAGCTTCACAAAGTAAAAGTAGACTATTGAAAATATATACACTGCATTTAAAGATTTAAAGTGGAGGGTAGAGGAAAGGGAAGCTTTACAATACTGTGGAAACAATACTGTAAATGGGAAGGACGTTACTCACTTTTCAGCAGAAACCAAAAGGGACCAGCTGTGAGCTATAAGGATGAATGGTGTGATGAACTTATTGAGAAGATGGGAAAATATGTGAACAAAAACTCATTGACTTAAAAGTCCCCAACTTTTTTGGCACCAGAGATCGGTTTCATGAAAGACAATTTTTCCATGGGCTGGGGGAATGGGGAGTGGTTTTGTATGCTACCTAGACCTTTCACATGCACAGATGAAGCTTTGCTTGTTTGCACAGCATGTTCCTAACAGCCAATAGACTAGCACTGATCCATGGCCTGAGGGTTGGGAACAATCACCTTATTGAATTAACTATATCAATTACAGGAACATGAATAAAAATGACAGTTGATGACCAGAGGTTGTATTCAGGAGATTCTGACCAGTTCTGGAGAACTGACAGCAGAAATTTTGAGTAGTTCGGAGAACTGGTAGGAAATTTTGAGCAGTTCAGAATAAAACCTCTGACTGGCCCCATCCCCATCTATTCTCTGCCTACCAAGTCCCAGCTGATTGTCTGGGTCTTCTTTTGTTGCTGTGCACAGGAGAACAGAGCTGGAAAGAAGGTTAGTAGGGTGGGGAGGGAATGGGATTTTGCAGTAACCTTCTCCTGGAGTGAGATGGGAATGGAGAGTTTACAGTATCCTTCCCCTGCCACACCCACCAAGCCACACCATGCCTGCCAAGACACACCCACAGAACCTGTAGTAAATTTTTAATCCCACCACTGTTAATGACTATCAGAGAACATAGGGGGCCAGCAGCCCAGGGCAAAATGGCTGCACTGGGCAGTGATCAACTGCTGGAGGGCAGAATCAAGTATTAGAAACCTGTAGAAGCAAGTGTTGTAGACCACCTGCTTGGAAGCACTTAAGACCACTTATGATGGAAAGCAGCATTTTTGAAGTGGAACTTCAAAACACAGGTAAGAGTGCATTTGTAGTAGGGTGGGAAGATATGTAGTGCTGTGGGTTCCTTCCCCAAACATCCCTTTATTACCTTTCCAATATACATGTAAATTTAGAACAAAGTATTGTTCTAATGACTGAGATAATTTTGAAAACCTCCAAGGCAATTGTAATAGTTTAGGATGATTTGAATGTTAATATGGGTATGTATAGGCCATCCATACAAGATCGTATTAATAGCAATAATATCCCAGAAGAACTTCTTTCTGTATTACCTCCATGAGATTTAGGAACCAGAAAATAAATGCTATATGTTGATAGCTGTTAGCCCTGTTAACCAGTATATACGAATGAGACTTGCAAATTTTAGGATGAGCAGTACAAAAGTTTTGTTTACTCTTTTATCTGTTATTCAAGGGAAAAAATAGAACATTGGACCAGTGCTACTTGTACTAGGTTTCTCCTATCTCGCAGCAGCTCAGTGGATATTTATATAATGTATCAAGTTGGCACTGCCTTGTTGTTTTTTGGTTTTCTTGAGGGAACAGTGGAATGGATTGCTCTTTTCTTCAGCAGTGGATTACATTTAGTCTGACCTCATCTATGACTTGTTAATCTTGGCTAACCCTTGTGTGAGTGTACAATCTCAACTATCTAGGTCAGGGAGGCCAATTCAAGGCCCGCAAGGTGGTTCGATCTGGCCGCAGGGCCACCCAAGAAACAGTGAAAGACTGGTCTGTGGGGCCTCAGCCTGGCCCAGGCTGAAAGGGCACTGATCTGCAATCTGGGGACAGCCAACTAGGCCAGACTGAGGCCAGCCTTAGATCATGGTGCCACCTCAGATCCATGGCATTGCCTTGGTTGGGCATGTGCACAGAGGTGGCGAGTGCTCCAGAAGTGGTATTCAGCAGGTTCTGACCAGTTCTGGAGAACTGGAAGCAGAAATTTTGAGTAGTTCAAAGAACTGGCAAATACCACCTCTGACTGGCCCCACCCCCATCTATTCTCTGCCTCCTCTGTCTTCTTTTGTTGCCCTGCACAGGAGAATGGAGCTGGAAAACTGGTTAGTAGGGTGGGGAGGGAATGGGATTTTGCAGTAACCTTCTCCCAGGAGTGGGGAGGGAATCCCTTGCCACACCCACGAAGCCGCATCCCTGGGCACTGCATTCTGAGCACTTCCCTTTCACCCAAGACATCAGCCCTTGCATGCTTGCTGCCTCCTATATGCAGCCCTCGCCACACTTGCACAGCTTCTCCATGCCCCACTTGCCATCCTTTCACATGCATGTGAGTTTGTATGTGCACGTGTGCGTACATGTGTATGTATGCGAGGGAGTTGTCCATCAGCAAGGGATCTGCACCCCACTGTGACCACCAGGCTGGCCCTCCAAGAAGTAAGCATGGTGGCTGCGGCACCAGCAGTAGGCAGAGTCAGGGAGGGAGACCACTAAACATGCCTGCTCCATCCCACATGCCCCCCCATACCTCTGTATCTGGCTACTGCTGTTGCTGCGAGCTGAGACAAGATTAGGCAAGGGATGGGGTGGCTGCTGCCAGACACCATCGGCACACCTACTCTATACTGTCTGTTTTTGCTTCTGGTTGGAGAGCAAGTTGCCACTGGTTGTCTCCTCAGCTCCCTCATGGGTCTTGCCCTTGGCCTGCACCTGGAGCATGTTCCCTTCGCACACCTGATGCACCTCGGCACTGCTGTGGGTCACTACCACCATCGAGGCCTCCAGCAGCTCACGCAGTTCCATTAGGCTGCTGCCATAACCACCTAGAGCACCACGCCCACCCAGCCCAAAGGGAGATGAAGTGGTCAGCTAGAAAGGGCAAGTAGAAGTGGTAGAGCACACCCAGACCCAGCAGGTAAAAGACAGCCACCACAAGTGGGGAAAGCCAGATCCCCATCAGCACCATGGCAGCCCAGGCCCATCTAGGATCACATGCCTCCCCTCATCTATGCTCTACTACCTCTGCTTGGCCTTTCTAGCTGGCCACTTCACCTCCTTTGGGCTGAGCGGCACAAGGGGCAGCCCACAGTGGGGGCAAAGTGCATCGAGTGTGCAACAGGAACTCCACACACAGGCCAAGAGAAAGACCTGTGAGAAGGACAAGGAGAAATTGAGCAGCAGCAACCTGCTGTCCAACCACAAATAAAAAGAGACAGTAGGATGGAGTAAGTGCATCCAGCAGTGCACATCATGTGTCTTCCCCTGCCTCTGCCTGCTGCTGCTGCTGTGGCTGCTCCTTGGACAGTCAGCACAGTGGTGGCAGTGGACTCTGGAGTCACAGAGTGCACCAGCTGAGGGTCGCAGCCTGCCAAAAACTATCACTCCCTGCGCAAAAAGAGCGGTGAGCGCGTGGTACCCAACGGTTTCCAGCAGCAGCAGCCCTGTCCCCTGCCTCGCCTCACCTCATCCTGTGGAACAAGGCTCCTGCCCACCACCTCACCCACCGGAGACCCCTGGATTCCCTCCCCAACCTCACCTGGACCCCACAGGTATCCCCCATGCGAGTTGTCATGGTTGTCCCAAAGGTGCTTTTTTCTTGGATGAGAAGCAAAATGGCTTCAAAGAAAAAACAGGAAAGTCCAGTTGCTTCCTGAAAAAGCACCTTTGGGACAACCATGACCTGGATCACTGAGAATCTCTACAGGCTTTTAATTATACAATTTGGGATGAACACTCTTTGAATGGTATGGGAGTAGGAATGGATTTCCAGAGAGAAAAAAATTGTAGACGACAGGAACCAGGAGCATTACTCACGTGACCCTGAGGACACAGAAAAATCTCTATGTGCTTCAACAACCCTGTAAAAGAATGCAAATGACCATCTGCCTGTAAGGAGTATAAATCCTTCTGTTCCCCACTACCTTGTCAGAGCTGAAGAAGCTTCCTGGATGAGAAGCAAAACGTCTTCAAAGAAAAAACAGGAAAGTCCAGTTGCCTCCTGGAAAAGCACCTTTGGGACATTCTGTCTTTGTTGTGGTCCATTGGCTTCCAGCAGAGATAGCTGCAGAGTCAGATGAGGATGAGGTGAAGGGAGATCATGGGCCAGCTTCAGACCCTTTGGAAGGCTCTGATAAGGAAACAGCATCAGAGACAGAGGCATAGCCGGGGCTTTCTGTCTTCCCCCAGATGGAGAGGCAGCTGTCTTTGGGGCCTGGGGTGAGTGAGGGGGCAGGAAAAGATGGGACCCATCCCAGATGTGCATATGCACAGAGAGGAAAAGAGAGTTGAGCAAGGGAAAGCAGTAAGCCGGCTCTCAGGGAGAGGCAGATGTAGATGATAGCCAGCCCCTCCCTGGCTGGGAAATAAATAGGAAGGGCTTTTGTTGGCCATTTGTTGCAGACAACTGTTTGTTTCTACTATACAAGCAATTCAGATTTCTTGGATAAACCAGGTTTGTTGGGACTAATTAATTTGCTTTTTTTGTGTGTTTATCCCTATGAATACAAGACTGTGACTGCCCTGTTATAAAAAGGGGGTTGTTTCACTTGTGAGTAAATGTTTTATCACTACTTACAAAGGTTGGGTCAGAACAGTCTTGACAATGAATAATGGTTTTAAATTATAGGATGGCATATCCCATTGAACACTAAATAAATTTCCGAAAGGTTGACTATTAGACACATTATCCAAATAAAATTATTAAATTAAATTATCTGTTACATAAAAAATGCAGGTAGTTCTCAACATATGGCAGCAATTGGGACCAGAATTTACAGGTAGTTCTCAACTTCTTACAGCAGAAATTGGGACCAGAATTTCCATTGCTAAATGATAGGGTCAAAAGATGTACCACATTGTTTATCAACAAAAATCCATGCAGGTCTGGTTAACTGAATCCAATTTTAAGCAAAGTCAGGTGGGAAGTCAGCAAGACATTACAAGTCACAGACCAGCAGTGGAGAGGTGAAGGGGTGGGCAAAGTTGTGGGAGAGAGTTGGGTAAGGTACATGAGAAACATGATGTGGTTTAGGGAGCGTGCAAAAGGCTGTAAGAGGAGCACAAGAGGTGCTGTGAGGGTTGAAGAAGGCAAGGAGGGTGCACAAGGGTGTGTGTAAAAGGCACAGTTGGAGGATATACAGGGATGCACAACTGGGTGCAAAAGAGGAGTTATACATCAGGTGGGGCAGTGAGAGTGCACAAGAGGTGCAGTGCATGTGGGAAAGATAGTGGGGGTGGGGGAGAGTGCATGAAGGTGCATGAGAAGCACAGTTCAGGTGGGAGGAAGGAGCAAGGAATTGGAAAGGGGAGTGGAAGAAGGTCAACAAAAGGGACAGCACACATAAGAATGCTGTGCAGGGATGTATGAAGTTGTTTGATAGATGTTGTGCAGGTAATGGAGAGTGTGCAGGGTCAAAAAGCATGCTAACAACTGTAGAAAGGGAACTTCATGAGGACAGTGGTGCCACCCAGAAAGGAAAAAGCCCAAAGGGAACATTAGGCCAGCCATAAAACAAACTTACAATAGGAACAGAAATTCTATAAAAGAAATTGAAAGGAGCCCCCTAGACAAACAGCCAAGTAATTAAGAAACATACCAAACCAGCCAAAAGAAAGGAATTACAAATAGAAGATTACAAAAAAGCCATCAAAACTAAAAGAGATTAGAGGAAAAAAACCGATAATACAGCAAGCTGCCCCGCAGAGTTTATTTTCACACCTCGTTAAGGTTGCCTTCTGGTGGAAAGAAAAAAATAAATCTGACAGGATTTTAATTGTCTAAACCTGAAACATAAACACTTAACGAACATTTATACACAAGGGGAGAAAAAAGGTATAAAAAAACTGGGAACTTATCATGCAAAGTTAGCTAGCTAGCTAGCCCCAGAAACGCAGAACACTCTTTCTAGCCTTCCTGAAAATAAAAAGATCCAGCTTTCAAGCAGTTGGTCTGTGTATCCTTGCACCAGAGCTCTCCCAGCGGGAAAATTTGAACCCTCAGAGAAAGGTACTTTCAGCCTTTCTACACAACTTACAAGAGATGCCATACAGATTGGGGAGTACCTTCTTGGATGCTCAAATGAAAAAAGGAAGCATTTCTCCTTTTGTTTTGTTTTTAGTTTGTTTCCCCAGGACCCGTTTTGGCCTGGACAGCCTCCTGAAGCCCTCTACCAGCCCCATTTTCAACCTGGATGGCCTCCTGAAGCCCTCTGCCAGTGAAAATGGAACCTAGGGGGGCACACTCCATTTTCACTGCAGAGACACCGCGGGCCAGTCCTTCGCCATTTCCACAGCTGCCCTACATACCAGAATTAGGTACCCCACAGGCCTGGTCTAGTCTAACAAAGGGAACTCTAGTTTTTCTCCCCTAGTGACATGATAGCTGTTTTTCAGTAATTGAGAGGCTATCATAGAGATGAAGGGGTTGACTTATTCTCCAAAGCACCTGAGGGCAGGACAAGAATTAATGGATGAAAGATTATTAAAGAGAGATCCAACCTAGAACTAAGGAGAAATTTCCTGACAGTAAGAACAATTAATCCAATGGAACAGCTTGCTTCCATCACTGGAGGTTTTCAAGAAGAAAAAGGACAACCATTTGTCCATAATGTCTAAGGTCTCCTTCTCAAACTTGGACTAGAAGACACTTCCAACCTTGTTAAACTATGTTCTATGTTTCGAATGGAATGATTAATATAGGTGTACCCAAGCCAGAATGCAATTCTGTCTCACACTCACATTTTAAGTACTATGTGTTTTCCCCAAGTTGTGTTAGCATATGTGTTGATGAATAATTAAGAGTCATAAAAGAATAGATCAAACGCATATGTCAGAAGCCATTTAATTTCTTACAGTGCAGACAGAAAATATGTTTTTAAATGTTCTTTGTGAAATGCCATAGACAGGAAACATTGTTTTCTGATGAATTGATGTAATTCCCAGATCATAAGTCATATATTTAACATTTCTTAAAATTTGGGCCCATTGATTTTGCCAGAGTAAAAATCCAATTCCTTATTCCTTGCATCATATTTTAATTGAATTGCTGGTTTTATTTCAAATATATGATCTCTTAAACACCCAAGTATTTCAGGTGCTTCTGAAATTGCTAAAGCATGTTGGACATATTGTTTTAATGATAATGTTCTTACTGTATATCCTACTAAGCAGATAATTCAGGTAATTTTTATTCAAAGGAGATCCTTAAAATGGCCACAACATATGCATTGATACAAATATTTGGGTCTTTCCCAATCTAGAATTTTCAATAAAACATTGGAAGGTAAAAGTTTTCCTCTCCCATGCATATATGTAGAACTAAAAGAAAGAGAATGTGAATTATGCCAATTTGTGTACATGAATGGATATGTGTTAATGAAAATCTAATAAATACTGTATATTTGTGTATCCTATCCATCACCAATATGTGTGTAGCTCTCCAAGATTTTGGGGATCTGTGAAACACTCACTAGAATCAGTTTGCTACTGATTGTAAAAACAAGCAGAATTTGATTTGAATGAGTGCCTGAGTTGTAAAAGGGGATTTAGCATTTTGAATCTATTTAAAGGGAATAATACTACTGAACTTGGAATTAAGTATGTCCCAGTTTTTAAAGCCAGGAAAACATGTGTCATTTAACAAACAGGGTACAAATGAGACATAAAATTCAGCTTCAGCTTCAAAAGCATAAGAAAGAGCTGTTGCTTGATTGCCAGATAACAAGTTTCACATTTTCTTTTCTTTGGAATCTCAAATCTACAGAGGCCAAGACCATTTGAAAAGGGCAAATTCCTTTCTTCTCTGTCAGTTATTTTCCCTTTATTTTTGCAATGAGAACTTGCACTTAAGCAACTTGTGATCTTTAGGCTTGAGGGTTCATATAAGTGGGTACTATGGTAAGGCTCTGAAAATAATAGCTTGTTACCTTAACATATTTGGGAATAATACATTTTGCAACCCCATCTTTGCTGACTTGAAAGCTTTTCTGCTGACTGGATGAATAAGAATAATACCTACAATATAAAAACAGAAAAAATAACCAAAAATGGTACACGCTACAGAAAGTAAAGACTTGATGAGAAAAACCCACCTAATGACTGGGTACATAATTTTGTCTGATTAATCTGATCCTACCATGCTACTAATACAAGGTGATGTCAGTCTTGCAGTATGGAAATTTGCCATTCTCAATCATTTTGCCATTTCAGTTTTGGGTCAAATTAAGCAATATTCTCTTAAAATAATAAAGTATTCTCTTTAAATAAAGTAATAAAGTTTACTTTATTAAATAGTTCAAGATTTTTACCCAGCTGAGAAATGAGTAATACCTCACAATCCAGCTTCAGGCAATTTTGGAAATATATTTGATTTGATTTTACTTATTCAAATCATATACAGGTAGTCCTCAAGTTATAAATGTAATGGAGCCTGTATTCATAACCTGACCATTCTTAGGAGTGAATCACATAACTTGACCACAATCACTTCCTGCTTTTGCCTACACATTCGCTAATTGAATGTGCGGCTCATTAAGTGCACATGAGTAATCTCAGGGTAGAGAAGGCCATGGGGACCTAGCAATGGAACAGGCAACCTGCTTTGGACCACCCAAGGTCTCCCCTGATCACCTGAGATACCTCATTTTTCCTCCCCTAGTGTGCCCACAATTGTTCCCCCCCCCCCCC
>BHFT01044557.1:12008-28547 GCA_004320025.1 Laticauda laticaudata
CCCCCCCCCCCCAATCCTGCCATGTTGGGCCACTTACCTTGAGAAGATCTTTCTCCTTTTCAGTGTCTCCTGCAGTTTCTTTGCCTTCTTGCAGTCTTGGTATGAAGAGACAATGAGACTTTGGGGCAGCAAAATCCTTTGCTTCAAGCCTCCCATTGGCTTGCAAATACCTTTTACATCATTCTAGTCTCAGTGCAAAGAGAATTTACAAGCTGATGGGAGGCTTCAACCAAGGGATTTTGCTGCTCCAAAGTCTCATCTTCTTGCTTCTTGCATCAGCTTGCAAATGTTCTTCGCGCCGAGACTGGAACAGTGCAAAAGGTGTTTGCAAGCCAAAACGAGGCTTGAAGGAAGGTGATTTTGCTGCCCCAAAGTCTCGTTGGCTTGCAAGTGCTCTTTGGCCAGATCTGGTACAGGACTCAAAAGAGTTCGCAGAGGCCTAAAGTACTGTAGTGTGAGATGATGTGACATCAGTCGCACAAGATGTTGTGTTATTGATTTCACATGATCTTGCACAACAGTACTTTAGGTCTGTGTTTTCTGTGAATCAAGACCTGCACAAAATCCAGGGCAAAAGGCTTTGAAAACGAAGAGGTCTTCTGTTTGAAAGCCTTTTGCCCTGGTTCTCTCCAGTATCTCCTGCAGTTTCTTTTCCTGCATGCAGTCTTGGTACGAAGAGCGTTTCCAGACAATGATACTTTGGGGCAGCAAAATCCCTTGCTTCAAGCCTCCCATTGGCTTGCAAACACCTTTTACATCATTCTTGGTGTGAAGAGAGTTTACAAGAGAGTTTAAAGTACTGTAGTGCAAGATCACATGAGATCAGTAATATGAGATTTCGCACTACTAATCTTGTGTGATCTTTCACTACTTTTCGGCTTGTTTTCTGCAAATACACCAAAAGAGGCTCACTAGATTGTCGTAAGGTAAGTCCCAGCAGGGTGGGGTGGGGAATAGGGAGGGCGATTGTTGCAGTGTCTTGCCATCACTCGTAAGGGTGAATGATGGTTGTGGTGTTGCAACATTCATAATTTGGAGATTGGGTTGTAAGTACTGGGGTGAACTAGGTTGTAACGTGAACTGCTGTAACAGGAGATTACCTGTATAGACAGGAGGCATGTATTTTATTTTATTTTACTATTTTAAAACAAAAATAATACATTACATTATTTTGGTACAATGATATTTATACAATGATAAATTAAATATTAAATATAAAAATATTAGATTTTTTTACAAATAAATTCTACCAATTTCAAATTGTATCCCATGGTATTCACCATAGCTATTTTTTACTCTGTCAAGGTTCTGACTACTAATGAAACCAAACAAGTGAATTCTCTGAGACTTTCCAATTTTCTCAAAGAACTACTTTATTGAGTGCATCATTTCAGCACAGATGATCCTAAAACCAGCTCCAGTTATTTCCCGTGGTTTCAGCATACTTAAACATTAGAGTTTCCTCCATCCCCTGGTGTCACAGTGTCCAGTTGGGTGTCCTTGTGTCTCCTTGATGAGCAGTCTCAGTCTCTGGCCGGCACCTGTTGGGAGTGACCTTGGTTCCCACAACATAGGTTGTTTCATCTAGGTTGCATTCCACTCCTCTCCTCTCTCTGTGAGCTGTGTGGCAACTTGAGAAATGGAATATGACTGCTGTGGGCTCGATTCAGAGTTGATGCTCTTTTTGTTTCTTGAACTGTGTTCTATAAGGGAAGGGGATGCATGATATGGGAGGCATAAAATTTCATTTCAAACTTTGTATTTCAATATGTATTGGCCCATACTAACACATCCTTAATAAGGGGACTTTCCATTCTGTTGAACATTGTGGTATGTTTAAGAATGGCAGAGGACATTGTTGCCAATCTCATTTCTTAAAAATAATTTTCAGTAAAATGGGTAGTGTGTTATCCCAAAACATGTCTTACATATGGTTCTTTTCCTTATATATTTAAAATACCATGAGATATTTTCTTTTTGTTATAGCAGACATGAAAGGAAAACAACATATGTTATAGAAATGCCCATTATTTGAAATAAAATCCTAAATATTTATTGTGGCAGCAGCTGAATCTTTTCAGTAATCATATAAGCAAATGAATGTGACTGGAATTCTGATTAGGATAAGAAAATATGAACCACTTTCCTTGTGAGAAATAAAGTATTCAAAACTCTTTGATAATAGGATAATAGGATCCTTCAGGGAGGAAGAACATGTTTATCTTGTGGTTTCAGTCATAGAAATTGCAATGTAGATTCTTCATATTACTGTCTAGTACTTCTAAGAATCCAACATTTCACTTGAAAAGAACTTAATTCTTATCACACTTTTATTGATGTCTGACCTTTTTGTTTCCCCAATCTTCTCAACCCAATTTTAAGATACATCTGAAAGTGATCCAAGTTATTTTGATTATTTGGAGATATCAAGATATTGAATGCAGTCATATTTGCTTGTTTCTGACTCCAGCTTTCAGATAATTATCAGTTAATCAGTGCTTATCCTTTCTGGACTATAGCCTGACCAGCCAGCCAGCCAGTTCTCACTTGTAATCTTTTCAGGCTGCCTTGTAAGGTAGACAGGAAGCTTGGCCCGATGAGCTAATTCTATGTTATTGTAAGGTTACATTAACAGAATCTTGCAAGTTTGAAAGTACATTTTTTTTCTCACTCATCTTCTTCACAGCCCAAGAAACTAGGAATGGTCTCTTTTGAGCCCCTTGTCCCTTTTGCATGCTGCAGGTTAAGTTGCCATTTATCTGATTATTCCCCTAGCTGCGTCCCTTCTATCCCCCAAAATATTGCCACATACCGTTATATCCTGATAATGGAATACCCTTTAGTTTTGCCTCAGGTTTTACCAAGCCTATTCCTAAAACAATAAATGTACACACATACACACACTTCCATCTATTTACAAACAAAAATTAAACTTTCATTCATTCTGTGAGTTTTTATTTCCATTAAAATATTTGAACATTTGTGCCTTGTTTCACAATAAAATGTGAGAAGAAATAGGAATATAAATAAGTATAGCTATAATTATCGCATGAAAAAATGCCATGAATCATGTATAACCCTACATTTATAGGCCTACAACAAAGCAACACTGTATTTTTTTGTCTTTTGAAATTAGCTTGCTTTGTGTAGATAGCTATGTCTTCAGTAAAATCTAATTACAGGTAGTTCTCAACATATAACCAGAACTGAGTCCAAAATGTATGTTGTTAAGTGAGACTTATTTGATAAAGTAGACCACGACCTTGGTAAGCTAGAAAAATGTGGGATAGATAACACCACCACCAGTTGGATTTGTGACTGGCTAACAAACCATACTCAACAAGTCATCCTTAATGGTACTAGATCCACATGGAAGGAAGGAAGCAGTGGGGTGCCACAGGGTTCCATCTTAGGTCCAGTACTCTTCAATATCTTCTTAAAAGACTTCGATGAGGGACTAGAAGAGGAACTTGTCAAATTTTCAGATGACACTAAGCTGGCAGGAACACCTTAGAAGACAAGCTCAGGATCCAAAAAGATCTTGACAGACTTGAACAATGGGCCCTATCCAGCAAAATAAAATTTAATGTGGAGAAAAGCAAGGTTTTACCAAAGGAAAAAACAAAGGTGCAAGTACAGATTAGGCAAAATCTGACTCAAAAAACAGTAACTGTGACCTTGATGATAGCAGTATTCCAGTATTTGAGAGGCTACCACAAAGAGGAGGAGATCAATTTATTTTCCAAAGCACCAGAGGACAGGACAAGAAATAATGGATTGAAACTAATCAAGGAGAGAAGCAACCTGGAATTGAGGAGGAACTTCCTAAAGTGAGAACAATTTACCAATGGAACAGTTGGCCTTCAGACGTTTGTGGGTGCATCACTGGTTTTCAAAATGCCTTTCATAGTATATGTGAGGATGGAGTTAAGCTTAAATATGGAATCCAGGAAAGATTAAGTAAACATTCATTTAGCCCTGGGAAGGAAAAGTGATAGAAGATTCAAGTCTGCCTTGATTCTCTTTGATGTAACAGGTAGCAGAGAGAAACTCTGCCAGGTTTTCATAATTTTATTATTATGTCTCACAAAAATAAAGCAGAATTCCAGGAGTCCTTGTGGAGTGTTTCCTGATCTGGCCTACTTTAAATAGCTGCCACATTGTCTGTCCTGTCAAATTGCTAGAAGGTTATTGGTTTGTACTGGTGCAATTTTAATTACTGATTATTTCTCTTGTTACTCCCGAAAACAAAAGGATCCAGGATCATGGCTTGGTTGAAAAGTCAGTGTAATAGATGGATTAAAAACTGAGAAAGCTTCGGTCTTTTTAACCTGTTGGCATTAGAAGTTATCTATACTTGAAAGAAATAGCAGATGGCAGTGTCCTCTATCCACTCCGAGTCAATTGCAAATACCCCCTATCCCGCTGCCCATGAAGTTCCACTTCAAACTCCTATCTTTTTCTCCTGAGCCATCTTAAGCCCTTTTGAGATGTTGATCTATTGTATTTCATTCTAATTTCATGATAGTCATCAATTTTAATAGACTACAGTAGGTGGCACATAAAATTGATTGCTGCTCCATGCAGCCATTTTGTTTTGGATTTTTATATTCTTGGGTGATTGGCAGCTGCTATTTTTAAAAATGTCCCATTTGGTCGATGAAACTTCTTCGCCTACTGGTTTCCTATCCCAGGGGTGTCAAATTTGTGGTGTCATGTTGTCATCATGTGATGTATCACAACTTTTCCTCCTTTTGCTAAAATGGGGGTGGGCGTGGCCAGCGCATGATGCATCTGGCCCACAGGCCATGAGTTTGACATCTCTGTCCTACCCACTTTAAAAACTCATTGCTCCATCCAATTCTTACTTTTCTCCGTGAATTCTGTTTCACTTTCAGCCTGGGCTAGTAACATGTGCTTTCCCAACCTGTGCCCATGAGATTTCTCTCTCTCTCTCCCTCTCTCTCTCTCTCTCTTGTTTCTAATCTTAACATAAGTTGAAATAAAGTTATAATGTTTCAGTGAATGCTAGTGTCCTCCTATAACCATTGGTTTTTCCTTCCCACAAAGTTTCCATATATCTATAGTAGAATGTAGGAACAAATAACATGTTTCTTTTGCTTTAAAGAAAGACATGGTGATGGTGGTCAGAATTTACATTTGTATCAAAAGAGAGAAAGTGGAGCAAGTATGAAGACATCCATGCCTGCAAACCTCTGTGAAAGGAAAGGAAAAGAATTGGGAGTTTTACAATTGGCTTTAAGAATAGCTGGAAACATGGAGTGAAACAATTATAGATGACATGTAAAATGGCCTTTTATAATAAATTATAAACTGGGAAGGGCAGAAAATGCCACCCACAAAAGTTTGTAAAGTAGCAATTTATATCACAGAATGGTTACTGTGGCAAAACTCTGCATTCAAACATACACTGCAGAGTTCATTTTGAATGCTCATTTTCATTTTTAATTTCAGATATTTAAAAATAATTCAATAAAATATTATTCAACCCAATATTGATCTGATTTACACAGAGAACTGAACCATATTTTGTATAACCATGATTGATCTATGGAAATAAATCAGAATTGGCTAGACTTGTACAACACTAAACCAAAATCAAAGAAATTACATCTAGCTTCACATTATAGTTATAGATCTTAACCATATTTGCTGGAAATGTGGGTGTTTGCATAATGTCTCTTTGAGAACTTTAAGAGAGGTTAGTTGCGAATTTTACTACTGAGGGATCAGGTTTATTTCATTCATATGTAAATTATTCAGGGGGAATTGTGTGGGCATATGATAATGATATGAGTTAGTGAGGGGATACACTGGCACAAACAGTATAGTTATTAAATCAGTTACAGTACTTAATATAAGAAGTTTAGAATCACAACTGAAAATTATGCAGAAAAAAATTATGGTTAATATTCTGTCACAGCTTAAGTATTTCTCAGACAACGTTACTTGGCTTAGTCAGAACAAATAACTAACTTCAGCATATGGGATGCTGTACAGCTCTGATCTCATAGCACTAGCAATACTTTTGACAACTTTCCAAAGGAAAACAGATGTAAGTTCAGAAAAGTTCATTTGGTTGGTAATAATGTAGATCCAACCTCTACAAGGCCAAATACCTATGAGAACAATGGTCTGGATTAGTCTAGTACATGGCTCTCAGCTGCATCATCCAGAGTCAAAACATACGCAACTAGTACATCCGATAATCAAGAAACAAACATCCTTTGCTAATCTGATAGCTAGCACTGCAGCTATAGTGAGCCAATAGTTCAGCTCTCCCCCAGAAAAAAAAATACATGTAAACATTACCTGTATGTACATTTAATTTCACTGTTATTTCTTCAGTACAGATGCCAGATGCAGAATTCAGTGATGCTAAAAAATAAAACTTTGAAATCCATTCAGAGTGCTTTAAAAAAACCCTTCAGCGTGATAACATTCATTGGTGGTGGTGAAGGTAAACAGAGCAGATTTGTTTCAACAATTCAAAGTAACTATTGATATTACAAATGGGACTCCAAGTGCTACTGCAGAAGGGGCTAGAAAGAATAGTAGATATATTTCAATTTCTTCTGTGCTTTCCTGAATAAAATTTGGTCTAGTCATTAAGGCAACAGGCACCAAACTAGAGCCAGTTTGGACTAGTGATTAAGGCACCAGGCTAGAAACCAAGAGACCATTTTTTTAAAATAAAAGTTTTATTTAAGTTTTCACAAAACATACAAATACAAATAAAATATCTTTTTTTGAGAACAGCATGGCCCCAGGTTATCACTTCTCCATACAGACATGAACTCAATACATATTTATCTTATACATTCTAATCCATATCTTATAACTATTTTTGCAATTTTTTCAATAGCTTTTCTCTTTCTTTACTTCCTATAGCCTTATTTTTAAATATCTTATTTATTATTTAAATTATTACCTTTCTTAATTCAATTACATATCTTTTTTTAATTTTTAAAATCTTTCTAATCAATGTTTTTATACTTTCATCTGTCCTGTTTCCAGTTTCATATTATCTTTTCTCATAAAACAAATTTTCCCCTGTAATTACTAGACTGGAGTGTAACACCTTTGTATCTTTTTTCAAATCTTATTTAAAAATTTAAGTTACATCCTTACAGTTATAACAGTCATTTTCTAACCTCTATTTTATAACACATACCTATTTTCAATCGAATTCTGCTTGGTACATTCCCTTAAAATACACACTTAAAATAATATCTGTTGTCTTTCACTTTAATCATGTATATTTCATATTTTATTTGTTACTGTCTTTAAATAAAAAACCAAACAATAGTTATTAACAGTAGTCAATAAAGTTTATTATTATTCATATTTGATATGCACTAATTAGAATAACCCTAGGAATGTTTGCTGTTTCATATACAAGGATAGGGAGCTCTCAATATGAGATTCTCTTCTGCATTCACATTTCTCTATTGTATTGATTAATACTATTTGTCTGGTTTCCAGTTGATATCATACTTTGTAGCTAAGGTTGTCACATTTTACCTTTTTAAAAATTCAATAATTTTTCCAGTTTCAAGCCCATTTGTGTGTTCTCACTCTTCAGTTCCATAAATTTACACCATAGAAAAACACATATAAATATTAAAGCTGTAAGAACTGCAACATTATTATTTCCCATGTAGGTTTTCATTTCAGGTACATATTTAAACAGATCTGAAACCTTTAATAAAATGTTGACCAGAACACTAAATTAGACAATGTAAAATAAGGCTTTTGTGCTGGATTTAATTCACGTTATCCCAACAGTCTTATATTTAACCACTTAACATACCTCACATTACAAAACCTACACTGTATTAAGTATTTGTAGCCAGTTGAAAATATCTAGAATTGCAAAGGTGGATAGGGCAATTTAGGCCACTAAGCTTGTTCTTCTGCTTTGTCCAGGAATCAAAATTAAAATATCTGTACTTCAGTTAAAAAGAAATTTACCACATTTCTGGTTTACTAGTTCCACTGTCAAATTACTCTTATTATTAACAACTCCCTCCCCATTAACATTTAGCTGGAATTTGCTTCCAAGGAACATAAATCCACTGTGTAGGAGAAATCTTGGCTTCCTTGCTAATTTCCTAATCAAATTATGTAATATTAGGAACATGCATAGTATACCAAGGGAATAACAAAAAAGGATCTAGGGTGAATCCAAAAAGATTCTGCTTAACCAGTGAAATATCTATTCTGAATCAAAACAAAGCATTAAAGATAAATGATCAAGCAAAAGTGGATAAGGAAAAATATTATGCATAAAGTTACGCATACTATTGTGGGAAGAAATATCTATCTAGTTCAATTCCAAACCAGGAGAAAGGCATTGGAGACAAAATGGGGGCTGGAGGCTGGAAAGAGGATCCATTTATTGATGAACAGAACCACATGTTTGTGGTTCTAGTGCAGCTAACAAAATGGAGTTGAGAGTGAGGGGTTTTTATACCTTCTTTGGGCTTTGCACTTGAACTTCCTGTTCCTGTGCAAGAACATGTATTCTCTTGATTGTTGTCAGACTCCCATGGGGCCATGTAAGGATCATGTAGTGGTCATAACTGGTTCTAGGCAAAGTGCAAATCCTAGGTGTTTGTCTGAGCTAAGTTTGGTTGAAATTTGAGGTGATGCAATGAAAGGGCTTGTGTTTTGAAAAGATGTTGGGTAATTCCTATTGTGGCTTCATGGCTTTTTCCTGTGTTGGATCTTGGGTGATGGCATTTGCTTATGAATAGAGCTATCTGGATACTTGTCTTCTTTCAATAAGCTCTCTATCTCTTAAATGCTAACATCTGCTGTGGGCTATTAAGGAAGGTGGGGGTGCTTTCTGCCTCTAAAAAAAACAAGTTTCTCCATTTCTCTCTTTGGGAAATATAATATTCTGCTTTTTAATATTCCTCAAAGTTTTTCATTCTTCTCGGAGAGTGGTGTGGCTTCTCATGGAATGAAGTATTGTCAGACTCTACAGTAAATCACAGATCTTCAAACCTTTAATCTATAATTTAGCTCTCAATAAAACTTTTTTGTTTTTCTTAAGGAGATTTTTCCCATTTCCCTCTATTCTATTATAAGCTTTTATGTCTTCTGCTTATTTATAATTTCTCCTCTTTATTTTTAACTTCTTGCATCTCTTTTTACTTTTCCCCTTCTACTGCCTTTTCTAACTTCTCACCTATTTCTTGAGTACCATGTTGTTCTTTTCCCTCTAATTGTTGGGTAGCTTCTACGTTCATTTCTGTATCTTTAAACAATCCCCTTGTCTCCCTTTTGCCTTTCCAAAATTCACACATATCTTTTAACATAATCAATATTTCTCCATATAGCTCTGCTGTCTCTTGGAAATCCATTTTGTAAAACTTCTTATTTTACAATTTACAATTTACATTTCCCCCATTATATATCTCCCAATTGTCCCAGTTTTAAAGTCTTATTTATCTGTCCTTTTCTCTTTTCTTCTAACACTTCTCTTCTTTTGTCTCGTAGGATATTCTGTTGAATAACATTAACAAAAGTCCAAATTAAGACCAATAGTCCAAGTCCAAATTAAACCACTACATTCCTCCATCTTCCAATTCCTTAATCCAATAGCCAAATTTAGTTAAGTTTAGTTATTTGCAAGTTAGTTGTTCCTTTTTATAAACCTTCCAAAGGGCAAGAAAAAAGAATTAAAAAAGGTTCAGTAAATCTTTCCAAATTATCCAAGACATCAACAGTAGAGTCAACATCAGGCCGTCCTCCAGATGTTGTTGCTTCTATGTTATGTATTTGGCTTTGTGTTTATTGAAGTAACTTCCTCTAAAATGCTGCGGCTATTGTGCTGTAGTACTTCTCTTCCTACAGTAAATGGCTCTCTTAATCCAAATCCAATATTAAATAGTCTGTCAAAAACAACTGAGTTTCTCATTAAATCCAGGGAATTTGAAAATACAAAAAAACCAAATAAATAATTTAAAAAAAATTTCAAGTTATTTGGGCTTTTCCCAAGCTTTCTGTGTTTTATTAGCTTGTCTTGGGCTTCTTTTGCTTCTTTGTTCTCAGTTTTCTTTTTCTCTGTGTGCCAATCTGCCGCTGTCTTAACTTAAGGAGTTATCTTTTAATATTCTTGTTATTACTTCCAATCTTTAGAGTAAATGTTGGTATTATTTCATCCAGTTTGAATGCTCTGTCCATACACGGCTCCAGCACATTCTTGTGGTCCCGTTGTCCCAGTTTCGTGACAGCCAGAAAATGGCCATCATCCCTGCTGTCATTTGGGGAGAGCTTACTTCAGACCTAACAAGGGAACTGTGATTTCCCTTGTGGTCAGTGAAGTGCCTCTTCTTCCTTCACTGCCCCTCCAAGGTGGTTTTGACCCTGAAAGATCACCTGATAGTGGTTACCAGCTGGATTTTATGGATCTTGGCAGAGCCCACTATTTTCCAGCCGTTCATGCTGCGACATCAACTGGAAGTCTATAATTGTTTGTGTCAGAGCAATATATATTTATTTAAATTTATTTCTTTAGAAAACTTAATCTAACTATATTTTTATAATCACTCACAGTGATTCTGACAGCTTACAAAAGTAAAACCCCAAATACAAAACCCAATAATCCTCCATTTTTATGGTCAATCCATACCTCAAAAGGTGTTTTGCTCCCTTCTAAGAGATATCTCCAAGTTAGGAGTGCCCAGTGCACTGCATATGCTTTCTCCCAGACCACCCATCTGTGCTTGGTTTCGGCGAGGTTTTTAGAATTATATGCCCACAGCTATAGAGCCTCTTGCTCATTTTTTGTAACAATACTGCCCCCACCGCCTCATCACTAGCATCTGACTGAATGATGAAGTCTGGATGTTTCAGCATTGTCTCTGCTGTGAACAGGTGCTTGAGTTTCAAATGCTGTTGGAATTCCATTGTCCATTTCAGCAACTGGCTCGACTTGGGGTTTTCCTCCCCTTTTGTCTTTAGCAGATTGGGGATAGAGATGGCTATCAGGGCAAATGATGGGATGAATTGCCGGTAAACATTTGTGAACCCCAGGAAGCTTTGTAATTGCTTCCTGGTGCGCAGAAGAGCCCAGTCCAGTGGGATGCCAGCACCATTTTGGGGTCCATCTCTGTCTCCTCATGAGAAATGCAGTAGCCTTGACAATCAATTTTGCTTTGGTGTATTTGCATTTTGACAATTGCCATACAGTTGGGCTGCTCAAAACTTTTTGAGCACGGCCTTGACCAGTTTTAGATGTTCTGCCATAGTCTCAGCATAATTAAAATGTCATTCAGATAAACTAGCACTCCCTTGTACAGATGCTCATGCATGAACATTTATTAGCTGCATGAATACAGCAGGGAGCCCTTGTAGTCCGAAAGGGAGGTGTCAGCCCTGGAACCATTTTCTCCTCCCCTGGTACTTTCAGGGCTGCCACAATGAAGTGAGTTGAGCTGTGAGAATGGGAGGGGGAGGAAAAGATAGCTAGAAGATTGTAGCCATAATAAAATTCTTTCCTCTGAGAACCGAGAACTTTTCTACCAGGTGCAAGGATCTGCGACCCAGTGACCCTTAGACTGTGGCCAGATTGGACCATATGATGGACTACATGGGTAGAGGTAAGAAAATTCTACTTTTAGCTAGAGGGGAAACCAAGAGGGGGTTAGGGTCGGGACTCCCCACATGTGCCAATATGACATGCCGAATTAATTTATATTATGAGGAACGTGCCTGCCTTGGAGTTTTGATTCCATTGGGCGTGTTACTTGGAACCCTGACAGGAGAGTCCAGAATTGGAAACATCCCAAGAGGCAATCACTCTCTTTGATCCTAACTCAATAATACTCTTCTTGCAAGTCCAGTTTGATAAAGATTTTCTCCTTAACCAAATGACCTAACATATCATTCATTAGGGATAGTGGGTGGACATTTTCAATTCCTGGGAAATAGATGGGTAAGAAATGGAGGTAATGACAGGCTCCAAGATCACCGCAGACTACAGCCAAGAAATTAAAACATGCTTGCTCCTGGGGAGGAAAGCTATGACAAATCTAGACAGCATTCTAAAAAGCAGAAACATCACCCTGCCAACAAAAGTGTGTATAGTCAAGGCTATGGTTTTCACAGTTGCAATATATGGCTGTGAAAGTTGGGCCATAAGAAAGGCCGAGCACCAAAGAATTGAGGCCTTTGAAGTATGGTGTTGGAGAAGACTCCTGTGAATCCCTTGGACTGCAAGGTGACCAAACCTATCAGTCCGAGAGGAGATCAATCCTGACTGCTCTTTAGAAGGCCAGATCCTGAAGATGAAACTCAAATACTTTGGCCATCTAATGANCCAGATCCTGAAGATGAAACTCAAATACTTTGGCCACCTAATGAGAAGGAAGGTCTCACTGGAGAAGAGCCTAATGCTGGGAACAGTTGAGGGAAAAAGAAGAATGGGATGGCAGAGAATGAGGTGGCTGTATGGAGTCACTGAAACAGTCAGCGTGAGCTGGAATGGACTCCGGGGGATGGTGGAAGAAGGCCTGTAGGAACATTGTCCATGGGCTTGTGATGGGTTGGACATGACTTTGCAACTAACAACTACAACAATATATATGAATCAGACAGTTAGCTGATAAAGCAGAGTTAAAAGGCCAAAGCTCCCCACTCTTTGGAACACCTTGCTGCAGAAGGTGAAGTCTGCCCCCACCCTTCTGGCCTTCAGAAAATGCCCTAAACTTGGCTATATGGGTTGGCATGGGGACCTGAAGAAGCTGTTGGCTGGAGATAGCTAGTGTAGTAACTGAGAAGCCGCCATCACCTCTCTGCTCTAAACCCAAGTTTTGAAGTTTGTTTTAATCTTTTGTAATTTTAATGTTTTTACACTTACAACTGTTTTTATATCCATGTGTTTTATTATGTTGTAAGCTGCTTAGACTCACCTTGAACTATGAGATAAGCAGCAGATAAATTTGATGAATGAATAATTTTGATAAATACATAAAATAAAACTTGCTATGTGTAATGTGTGAACCATTCAAATCTCAAGTCACATTGGGAAAGTCTTCTCTAGAATGTCTTTGCAAATATAATAATGAGATTCTGATTCAGCTGATATGTGATGGAAAGTGAGCACTCAAGGCCAGCCAGCCAAGAGACTCTGCAGAACATGGATTCCCTGTACAGATTCATCAATATCATTTTTCATTCTAGTACTGTGTTTCTCCAACAATACACATATTTTCTAGGCATGAGGTGAAATTAAACTCCTCCCTCAAAATTTAGGCCTATTTAAAATCTGAGAAATGGGGGGAAGGGTGGCGGGAACTTGCCATTAGGAGCACCCCATGGGTAGCCACACCTTGCCACCAGCCACTCCTAATGACCGATCATGGTGAGCGCAGAGGGCTCCCTACCCCCACCAAGTGCATTTGCTGCAGCCCTGGGTATGGTGCTGGCTGAAGGCCAGGTGGGTGGGCGGCGGCATCATGGATGTCAGCCTCGGCGGTGGTGGAACACTTTGCACCACTGCCGCTTCCTCCTCCGCCATTGCTTTCCCTTCTGCCCTCACCGTGGCTTATGTTGCATTCAGACTGCTGCCATTGGGCAAGGTGCAGAGGCTGGTGTCCATGCTGGACATTGCAGTGTGGTGGTAGCAGAGAAGTGGCCCTTCCAGTGGGTGGAGGAATGGTTCGAGTGCATTCCTCCACCGGCAGTGTTTCTCTTATGTTTGGATTGAAAGGTTTGCCTCTGCTCGAAGGGCAAAATGGATAGATGTTCCCTTTATAAAACTACCGGGGGGGGGGGGGNTCTTAGGGAACTGATGGAAGGAATGAGAGTAAAGAAAACTTAAAGAGGGGAAAAGGTCCATGGGGGGGGGGTTGGGCAGCTGGAGCAAGAGGAGAGCATCTGACCATACAGGAGAGGGGACCATGACCCGAAGCTCTGGGGTGGGAAGCGAAGTGAGGCCTGGGGGGGAGAGAAATGATGGCATCACCCTCCTACTGCTGCTTCCACCTACCGAAGCCCAAATGACTCACCGACTTGCAGGATGTTGTCGACGCAGCTGCTGTCAATCAAAGCAAAGCCCCTGTGGAAGGGCAGGTGGTTCTTGTCAGCAGTGGGGTCTGTCCCACCGCTGCTGCCACTGTTGTTGGAGACGGTGCTGGCGAGAGAGGCACCACTGCCAGCAGGAATCGTGGAAGCTACTGAAGCGGTTCTCCCGCCCAAGAAGCAGCTGAAATGCTGCCGGCAGAGGAATGTGACCAAACTGTTCCTCCACCCATTGGAAGGGCCACTTCTCCACTACTGCCACACTGCAATGTCCAGCACAGACTCTGGCCTCTGCTTCTTGCCCAATGGCAGCAGTCTATACACAACATAATCCGTGGCGAGGGTGAAGGGAAAGCAACGGTGGCAGAGGAAGTGGCAGTGGCACAAAGTGCCCTGCCGAGTCTGACATCCATGCCACCGCTGCCCGCCCCTGACCCGGCACCATACCCAAGGCTGCAGCAAAGGTGCTTAGTGGGGGTAGGGAGCCCTCTGCGCTCCACCATGATCGTCTGTTAGGAGCGGCTGGTGGTGAGGCATGGCTGCCTGCGGGACGCTCTAGGCAAGGGTGCGCATGTGGGGGGAGAAATTAAGTCACCCTCGAAACGACAGCCTAGCTGTTTTTTGGGGGGTCAAAAGAAAATGAGGCCCATCCTTATTTTCTGAGAAACACAGTAGGTAGGCAGACAGATAGATGGTGGCAAGAAAGTATGTGTCCAAATGTTCTTTTTGAATTATCGTAACAATAGAAATGTCTTTATACATCTCTAAGTATACTTAAGTCTGTGATTCTTGAAGTTCTATGTGGTCTGTTTTACTGAATTAATTTGAACTTGGAAGTGGCTAACTCTGTATTTCTTGCCCAAAAAAATTGCTTTCTGACAGTTCTAGTTTTTGTTGAAAAATGATTTTTTACTTCCCTCAGAATCCCTTTCCGTCTCCTCTATTAAGGAACACATATTTTTCGATTACTGTCTACTATACATGTTATACATGCTGATGTTTAACATTACTAAACCTGTTTTGTAAGCTTGTTAAAAACTCTTTAAATTCATGATTAATATGAATAAGCTCCTCATTTGCATATTAATCAGTCCCTCTGTCTTGCTAATTAACACAAGGGTTGTTTATCTAAATATTTTCTAGAATCCAGTTTGTTATGACTGTTACTGCACCTGCTTTCGATACTTTCAACTATAAATTCTAAGGAAAAACAAGTAATGAAATTTGAGTCCTGCACTGATTATGTTGGGACTAAATGTTTGGTTAATGGAGATTATGACATGCTAACAATACATTTGTAAGTGTTTTACTACAGAATTGGATATATGTTATATCCCTTCCCAACCTCATCCTAGTAGATGTGTTGTATCTTTAATTTTCATTGTTCAAAGGTAGACAAATATGGTAGACAAAGTTCATGTGCATAAAGGAGATATTGATAAAACCCAATGATTTGCAAAAAGATATTACAAAATTTAAATCCGATAAATTCAGAATGTTGAGTGATAAGGGAAAGCAGAATAAGTATCCAGAATGTAATAGTATAAACTGCTATTAGTAGAAATATTATCTTCCTCATAGAAAATCATAATAACAATCTACAAAATGCCATAGTGGTGCTTAATGGATAGTGGTGATCACAGGAATTTCCAGTTAGAGTATTACCAGTAATGTAAATGTCCATATATACAAAACAGTGAAATATCAGAATTGAAAAGAGCTTCCTAGATGGCAGAACCCTATTACAAGTTTGCTTCAGAGGTGCTGGAGATGGAGTGGGAAGCAGATAACTTCACTGTTACAAAATGGAAGCAGAAATCAAAAATATTAGTTTTGAATTCAAATGCACACAGTATATGCTGATCTTCCACCATTGTGCACATATTAAGCCTGTAATGACTTTGAAAAATCAAGTAGTATTTTGAAGATATGCTCTCCTCTGCCCAATCCCATCCCTGAAATGTGTTATATAGTTTTAATATTTTTGGCCACTGATTTAATCTTGAGTACTTTTCTCACATTGTGACTCCCAATATTTTAAGAGTTTAAAGAGTTTACTTTATGTCATTAATAAGAATGAAGAAGGAGTCAGATCAAATATTGGCAAGAGACCAAATAAAGATTCAGAATTTCTAGAAATAAACTACATTAAAACAAATAAGTGCTATTTTACATACCATAGAAGAAAGAGAATGAATGTGCCAAACCTACATTGGGAAGGTACTCTATATCTTCATATTATTGAATACAAATTAATGATTTGTACACAAAAAACTTGGCATGACAGATAAATATTTTTCTATTAGATTTTTAAGTGGAGGCTTTTAAAAAAGTCGAATTTTGAGCTCTGAAGCAACCCCAAAAATTTATTAATTTATTTTCATTTTATTTTATTTTATTTTAAGTGAAAACATAGTTATGAATACATGGATACATATAAGAAAAATAAAAGGAACAATAGGACAGGGACGGTAGGCACGTTGG
>BHFT01044560.1:0-15116 GCA_004320025.1 Laticauda laticaudata
TATGTAGAAGCCCCATATGGACACGTATTTCCTCCATAAAAGGGGAAGGAATCATCTGATCTCAGTATGAGTCCAGCAGCCGTTGTGTACAGACCTCTTCACCCTTGGTCTTGGTTCTTCAAAACATCCATCCAATTTTTCTCCACCAATTGGAATTGATTTTGAAACAGTTATCCATATAGATAGCTGCGCTCATTCATCACCAGAACGAAAAACCTGTTCAGACTGTTTTCAAGTTAACAGAAGAGAGAAGAAGGAGTCGTTCCAAGTAGCTGTGTGGATAGAGGATGGATAGTGAGAAGAATGGAGTTTGGCTGATGACCAGTTAATGTGGAGCTGAGGAATGAAGACTCTCGTGCATTCATCACTTCATGATGTGTGATGCCACCAGCCATGTTTGACGAAACTTGTAACAGCGCTGTTTGAGACCAGGTTGAACCAAGCCTAGCACCAATTTCTGTCTTCAACCTGGAACCCTGGACTGAAGGTGGGCACTGGCTCTGCGCACTGCCTTCTGGAACCAATACGAAACATGCAGTATGCATGAGAGGGTGCCACACAACAGCATCAAGCAAAAGTGGTCAAGAAAGAAGGTGGTACAGACGCCCAGTCACTTTGAAGATACGTGGAAGGAGCTCCTCAAGGTTGCCCCACAACTGAACCAGGCTTGAGAGAGAAAAACTTGCAGAAAGAGTGGATATCAAGAAGGTGGGAAATTTTCCCCACACGTTGGATCCAAAGAATGGGAAAGCACGTGGCCTGCAAAAGCTCCAGCCAAACGCAGGGTCCACTTATTACACCTACAAGGGCTTTTTCAGTATCATTCCTCTTTGCACATGGTTGTTGTGACAACAAGTTCATGTAGATCGAATTGCTTCAGGCATGAGTGTCACTTCAGATGGCCAGGTATACAATGCTAAGTGACCTTCCAAGGATGGGCTGGAACGCATATGGTTTTCCAGATCCAGTTTCCCTCCCAATGACACAAGATGTGCCCTACTCATCGGTGGGGATGGACGCGTTCTTCCTCAGAAACTACCTCATGAAAGCCGTACACTTCCAGATACCTCACCCGTGAAGAAGGATCTTCAACTACAGGCTGTCCAGGCAAGACGGAGGTGGTGGAGAACGGCCTTTGGCATCCTGGCCAACACGGTTCCAGATACTTCTCACACCATGCAGCATCGCCCACAGACTGTGAGGCAGCATCGTGGAAGCTTTGCCTGCATCCTACAACGAATCTCATGCAACACCCGCTACCAGTGTTGCCAGAACAGACTTGTTGACTGTCAACAAGGGAATGGGGACAATGGAAGCCTGGTTGAATGTGAGGCAAAGACATAAACCTGATAGAACATGTGAATTACAAGGCACCAACAGAGCTTCACGTTGCAGGGAAGAAGCAGTGACAACCTTACTGAGACACTGGTGCAATCTCCAGCTGGAGCAGTCTGGAGTGCAGGACAGGCATGATAGATGATTAATGGATGCTTTCCTTGAGGCTGTCGCTATAACACTGGATGAGATATGTTGCCATGAAATGTTGAGTAGGTCCTACATGAATAGGGCACTTTAATAAAGAGCTTTTTTATTTTAAAATGTGTTGATCAATGATACGTTGTTAATTGACAAAATAAGCGTCCTATGTGTGGCACTGGCGATGGTGGACCATACGTCCAACTATGCTTGCACTGGAGGTTTATCTAATCTCACAACTATCCTTTAATCTATCCCACAAGCATTGCAAAGGCTTAAACCATTTTTTCAAAGTTTTTCACCAACGCTTATTAGTAAACAAAATCGAACAAGTAAACTAAGTGTCTTAAGCAAATATAAACGCTTCATTAACTTTCTTAGGAAAACTTTCATACTTTATTCATAAGCAAAATGAACCAAGTAAACTGTATTAAGTGTGTTAACGCAAGAGATAACCTTTATTAACATTTCTTAGGTAAAATTTTATGACTTCATTAATAAAGCAAAATGAACCAAGTAAAGTGTCTTAAGCAAAGATAAATTAACAAGTAAACAGCTCAGATCTCTGACCACTATTTCAGTCCCTCTGAGTCAATGATCCAATGGTCTAGCTGTTAAGCTGGGCAGGGACTGCTGGAGGTGGCTGTGGCTTGATGCATTGGTCTGAGGCACCAATGGGGTGCTTGGCCCAGAGGTACAAACAGGTGGTGTCGTGTATCAGGAAGCTATCCAAAAAAGTATACTCAGTCCCGTGAGGTTGAGGCCCTTCATCAAGGACTTGAGATGTCAGGCCAATACTGATGACAGATTGGTCCGTTGAGGGCTTGGCTGTGGGGTGGTAGAAGGAGGGAATGTAGTCGCGGGCTGTCCTGGTCTGCAGCTAGAGTGAGGCAGTGCATCAGTTGGCATGTGAATGGAAACCTGAGCTGAACTGGGAAGTTCTGCATTCTTGCTGTGGGGAAGTCCTCGGTAGTCGATAGCCTATGGTAGAGTGAGGGCTGTTGAAAGCCGTGGAAGGGCTGTGACATCGCTGGGGTGGAGGAAGCAGACCTGGACTGGGGTAGGAGCAGCTTACTGGGCCTTGAGGATTGTGAGAAGTGCTGTGATCTTCTGCTTCATCACCTGGCACTTGGGCCTTCTGGGTGTCTAGCATCACGATAGGTGATGAAAAGTTGTTCTGGCCCGGATTGTCCAAATTGGTACCAGCTGTTGTATGGGGAGACAAGTTCTGGGGTCTCATTGTCCTGATCTCCATGATTATTGCATCATCCTGGACCCATCCATCTCTGATGCCTTGGAGCTGGGGTGTTGGCTTCTGGTGGCTTGCTGCCTCCATCTTGTTGACAGCAGGGCATCATCCTCCAGGGATTCTTCCAACAGTCTCATGTGTCATGAGGTATTTGTCAGCTGTCGGGGGGGTCTCTCTGTGGGCCCTCTGAAGACATGCGCTATGGTCAGGGTAGCTGGCTCCGTGGCTGGTAAAGGACGGGCCTGTCTGTGGGCTCGTTTGAGGGAGAGGGTCTCAGAGGGGCTGCCTCCTTGGTGGTGGATCTCACCCTCCAGGAAATGCACTTGGCATTGACATTACATCTCCGGTCAGTGGGCTTGACACGGCCTGCCCGGATATTCTGCAGGTGTAGCTTGCCATACCAGCGTGTGCATCAATTTTGTGTTTCACATCCAAGAAATAAGCTTCTTGCAGTTACCCAGCTCTCTGCCTTGTCTCCTCCAAGCTGCCTGCTTCTTCTTGTTCCCAGATAGAGTCTGTAGGCCCTTTCGTCCAGAGGATTCGTTCTCCCTTTCAGCCATTCCAGCACCTCATCCTCATGCTCCTCGGAAATTGCGCTGTACTGTTTCCTCTCTCCCTTCTCCTAGCCTTTGCCTGCTTCCTACCCTCTTGTTCAGGGGCTTCAAGCAGGGCCTTCAGGGGCCTTGAGCAGCAGGGCCTTCAGGGGGCATTGAGCAGCAGGGCTTCAGCCAGCCAGGCTATGAGGGCCTTGGGTTTGGTCCACCACAGCAGCCAGCAGCTACAGAGTCAGTGCCCAGGGTGGATGCTGGTTTCTGCTTCTTCACCTTGCCAGGGTTCTGAAACGCAGTAGCACGGCTCCTCTTCTTGCCTGTACTGACGACCATTGGTGTTCCTGCAAGTGTATGGGTAGCACATCTTTCTCTGTATGTGACTGCGTGCCGTGCGTGCTGCATCCTTTTATATCTGCGGAGCTGATGCAATTCATACTCCCCGCATGCGCAGTGAACGCTTTGCATTCAATATACATCTGCGCGGCATCCCCTTTGTTTCCTTTAGGCGTCCCCCAGGGATATTGCCATGGTCATAAGTACAAGTCAGTTGCCATTGCCAAGTCTCTAAACTTTGATCATTTGACCATGGGGGATGCTCCAATGACTATTGCAAGTTTGAAAAACAGCCATGTCACTTTTTACAGTGCCATTGCAACTTCAAACAGTCACTAAGCCAAGTGCTGTAAGTCGAGGACTGCCTATACTGACACAAAAAGGTCATCCCTACAATAATTTTAGCATGAAGAACACACACACACACACACACACACACACTATTTTGTCTATGTTTTGTAACATTGGCAACCTTTTAGATGCCAAATTGTTGAACAAAGTGCAATTGCTAGCACCAAACAAAGTATAGCCACCGGTGAGGTGAACATAAAAAAGGAAAAACAAGTAGTAGTTTTACATTCTTGTTCCTCCTTTGGCATAATATAAACAACTTTGGTTTCCTGACAGGCAGGGTGACAAGTAGATTTTCATAAGAGTCCCAGAGCCATGAAAATGGATGGTTGTTTTTGTTTTTTTTAAACCAATGAACTGTAATGATTTGAGTCACTGGTACTTAGAATGAAAGGGGGATTTTTTTTTCAGTATTGCAACCCTTAAATGTAGGTGTGGGCATCTGCTGCAGAATTGACAGGTACCTTATTCTTGTGCCAGATACAAGAAAAAAAACCTTCATTTTTTAAAAAAACTCATCAGATTAGAATTGAAGAGCTATGACAGGTAAAAGCTAAAATTGAAAATCTTGGATTTTGAATGTCAATAGTTGTGGCAAGAATTAAAGCAAAGTTGGGTATGTCCATTCCTCAATTGACAGTTGAAATAACATCCCATCAGTCACAGAAGGTGGCATATGTCAAAACTGAATGATGGGTTTGTCATAGCAGAGAAGACACTGGAGATGTTCCTTCTATAACACAATAATTAGGAATAGGTAAGATCTCCTCCTAAACAAAGTCAACTTCTTCTGCACATATGGACAATTCTGTGATTCCCATGAATATGGAGGTCATTTGCTAGTTTTCTTCAGATTGCATCCTATACAACCATATCAAGAGGAAGGAAGGAAGGAAGGAAGGAAGGAAGGAAGGAAGGAAGGAAGGAAGGAAGGAAGGAAGGAAGGAAGAAAGACCTTGCCATTTAGTCTGTATTTTCTGTGGGCCATGCAATAGCAATAGCAATAGCACTTAGACTTATATACTGCTTCACAATGCTTCACAGCCATCTCTAAGCGGTGTACAGAGTCGACCTATTTCCCCCCAACAAGCTGGGTCCTCATTTTATGACCTTGTAAGGATGAAAGGCTGACTCAACCTTGAGCCAGTCAAAATCAAACTGCTGAACTGCTAGCACTCAGCAGAAGTAGCCTAGTACTGCACTCTAACCACTGTACCACCAGGCTCTTCATAATGCTGGTTTCTTGGTTTCTTTCTCTTTTTTCTCTTTTTTTCTTTCTTTCTCTCTCTTTCTCTTTGTTTCTCTTTCTTCTTCCTTCCTTTCTTTCTTCTTCCTTCATTCTTTTTTTCTTTTTCTTCCTCCCTGCCTCCCTCCTTTTTTCTCTTGGTCTCTTTCCTTGCTTTTAGTGGTGCTGCTTTTTTGGTTTCATATCTTGCACACAATCGATGCCTTAAAGCAGATTTGAACAGATGTACAAATTTTCCTTAATCCTTGCCATTTGCATTTGCACCACTCAAAATAACACAATATCAGTTAAGTTCTCTGGGGATGTCACATAAAGTTAATAACTTCCCATGGGCTGTTTCTTGAACTTCCTCACCAACTTCTGCTCATATTTCTTCTTTTAGCCAAATCTAATTTCAGTTTCCCTCAGTTTCTCCTTCCATGTGTCTGTGGTGAAAAACAACTGGAATCTATGATGGTCAAGGGGTCGCATGTCTTTTTTTTCCACTGGAAAAAAAGTGTCCTCCATGGAATCAGGCATGTTAGGTCATCAACCAACTATACTGCTCAAGAGTTTAATGATCCCACACATGTAACAATCCCACACATGTAACACACTAACAAGGAGGGAGAAAAAGACACTCTGAAATGTTTGTGTGGATTTGAAGATAGAGAAACTTAGAAGTGGCCAGAGGATTATCACTCGATTAAGCAGATCACTAGAGATTCTTAATGTGAACCCTTATGCTAATCTATCACCCAGGACCTGAGCAAGATAAGATGCATCAGGTTTTCCTGAGCTGAGTCTCTCTGAAGTTCCAGTGAGGGAACTTCATAGAGGGGATTAGCACTAATATTGGACAGGTACGTGCACTGTACGTTAAGTTGTCTAAACAGGATAAAGTCTTCATTTGGTTCTATGCGGAAAGCAGGGCTTTGTGGGTTCTGTATCTATACATTTTGTTAATCTGCTGAGTTTGTAGCACTTTGGGTTTGATTGCCAGAAAGAAGCCCCCTTCCTGGTTTTGCTTTAATCAAATGGTGTCCTTCAGATGTTGGAGAGCTCCACTTACTAAAATGTCCACTTACATTTTACTAGGGTGTCAACTAGGATGGTCAAACAGGGTATTCCAGAGGTTCTAAGTCTGTGCACATCTGGAAAGCATTGGATGATAGGAAGCACTGCTGAGTTATATATATAAGAGAGAAGCCTATTCAAGGATCACCAAGGATGCGGCAGTCTTAATGGTTTTATTGTAAGATCTAGGTGTCCTCTTCCTCACCATTCAGGCAATAACTCCCTGATGGGTTTATTGGGAGGAAGTGCCTCTCAGAGTCTCCAGTATCCAGTACTAGACAGAGAGAACACCAGCAATGCATGAAAGGCAGGTGTGATAATGGGTTAAGTCTTTCTCCTTGTCTATGCATCAGAATCTGAGATACATAACCTGGAACAGGTACGGCATTCATGAAAATTCAGCTATGTGATTTGAGCTGCTAGGAAGTGACAACTCTGCAAAAAAACATCTTGTGTAACTCCTGCACCTCCTCCCAAAGGGTGTATATCTATGAAAATAACTTTATAATAAATTATATGTTATGTTAGTATTGCCCAGTCTAATAAGACCTCACTTTTCCACTCCTTGGATCTGAAATGGTAGGACTGAGAGCATATACACACAAAATACTTTTATAGACTGCATGTCACCTCATATACAGTATTTGTGGCTTCTGGGGTTCTCTTCTTTGATGAATGCCAAATTTCCATCCATTTCTGCATGTTCAGTTTTATTCTGAAGTTTAAAAACCAAACTGAATTTGTAGAAGTTGAAGACACTGGCTTTGCTACTTTAAAACTCCTCCCAATTTAAGCTTTTGGTATACCTAAAAAGCCTAGGGTGATCTTTGAGAGAAATGGGATTAGATGTTCTTTATTTAGCTCCTGGTAGCTTTTTATAGAACCTGAAGCTGGTTGCAACCTGAAAACAGATTGGAATACAAAATATACCTTCATGGAGCCCAATCACTATAAGAAGTCCATCAAATGAATATGTCTCCTTGTGTGTGGTGGTGAAAGCCATCTTGTTTTTGTTGTCCAATATGCAAAAGGCTTTCATGGACACAGATTATTCTATGTGCATGATGGGTGATCCGTGCTGTGTGCTCTGTTTTAAAGGGGCCACGAGATGAGGAGGCATGCTTTGTAAAGTTCCCTCCTTTCTCAGTGTAAAATTGTGTATCCTTGACATGGACCGTAGCCTCTCTTGTTGACATCAAGCTGAGTTGCCATGGTGATTTTTGCTATGTTGGAAACATGAGGGTCGGAATGTGGCCAATGGAGTTTGGGACAGTTAAGAGAAAGACAGAGACAGAGACAGAGACGAGAAATTATCACAATCAAAAGCAATGTCACCCGAGGGAAGCAGACTGTCCATTACTAAAATGTTTTCCAAATATTCAGAATAGCAGAATTACAGCTGTCCAGTCTCTCCTCAGAAACCTCCAGTGATGAAGCATTCAGTTTTGGGAGAGAAGCCATTCCATTGATGAGTTGCTCAAATCATCCAGACATTCCTCCCTGGTTCCAAGTTGCTTCTCTCCTTGGTTCGTTTCCATCCAATGCTTCTTGTCCCGCCTTTGGAGGCTTTGGAGGATAGGCTGAGCCCCCCTCTTCTTTGTGGCAGCCTCAGATGAAAACATCTCATGTTCATCACATCCAAATTATTCTTTCCATCCACTTCTTCTGCCCAGCTCCATCAATTATACAGGAACAAATCTGGGTTTGCTTCTCTCCCTGTTTAGTATTAGATACATCAGTAATAATGTGCATGATTGCTTAAGAGGGACAGGATTGCTACTATTTATTTATCTAATTTCCTACCTCTATTATTTTTATAAATAACTTAAACACCATGCACAATGCTACTTCTTCTACCGCTTTTCCTCATAACAGTCACCCATGAGGTATGTTGGACTGAGAGACGGTGTCTGGCTCAAACTCACCCAGCAGCATTCATGCCTAAGGTGGAACTAGAATTCGCAGTCACCTGCTGATCGGCCCAAAGTCACCCAGCTGACTTTCATGCCTAAGGCAGGACTAGAACTCACAGTCACCTGGTTTCTTGCCTGATGCCACTAGACCAAACTGGCTCTCAGGTGTGATTTCCTTCTTAACCCTGTTCTCAGAGGCTGCATGTCCACCAAGTGTTCTGTAGATTCTCTTCTGTGGAATAAATTATACCTGCAAAAAAATGGCATTATTGGGCACCCATTTGGGGAAGATCAACACTGATAGGAAGCAGAGGAGGATGGCAACTATGGGATACTTGGTGTTCTCTGAGCTTGGTGGGTCAAACTAGTGCATTAGTGATGTTATGTAGATTGGTGGTGAAATGTCTGCAAGAATACCATGAAGCTCAGAGAGCACCCAGGACCCCAGAATTCAACCCTGAGCTACCAAAATTCTCTCCTATCAGTAACACAACTCTGTGCTGACAATACTGACTTAACCTTGCATTCCTTGCAATGTCAAATGGTATTATGAACCCCGCAAATCTAAGGAATGGAGAGCTGTAAAACTCAGCATGAATGGAAAGTGGTAAAATGGGATGCATTTCAATACATTAAAATCAAGGTTGGAACATGACTGAAGAATCCTGCCTCAATATCATGCCCTTTCAAACAAGAGCCTCATCTCGAGATTCTCATATCTGCAAAAATGTTTTTATGAGAAAGGATGAAAAATCTGTTCTCTTATCATTCTGCAAAGGAAACACGGCTTTGTTAGAAATTAAACTGGAAAGCGACAAAGACTAGCTCCTTTTTTATTTTGCCCGATAAAGATGATAAATATCACCATTAAGGAGCAGTATTCTTTAACGTTCTTTCTAAATCTTTTCAGTTTTTCACATTAAAAAATCCTCTTTGTCAGCTTTTAGATGGCCTAAAGATTGAAACTGAAATCCCACTGATCCAGTTATATTCTGTGCAATGGAGCACACAGTGACCAAGTGGCATCTTAAACCAAACATTTGATCAAACTCCAAAATCAAGGAAGCAAAGAAGGGCTTGATGTCTGTTGAGATTCTCCATCATCCAAGTCATGGTTGTCCCAAAGGTGCTTTTTCAAAAGGCAGACAGTCCATTTTCTTGATGTTATCTTTAAAGAGGTTTCGCTTCTCATCCAAGAAGCTTCTTCAGTTCTTCTTCAGAACTTCTTCCATTCAGAACTGAAGAAGCTTCTTGGATGAGAAGGGAAATGTCTTTGAGGACAAACAAAGAAAGTCCTTTTGGAAAAGCATCTTTGGGAGAAAAAGGGAGCTTGTGAAAGGGGGGGAAAAAACCAGACTTTTCATGCTGATGGATGATTCACTGGAAGACTTACTCATATCTAGTATAATTCCCTTTGTATGACAATGTTCAAGGATGCTTATGCATATTTTTTGATGCAATTCATTACACTTAAGAATAACCAAAGACCTTAATTTTCCATGAGAGACCACATCATTCCCTTTCAGAGGAAGCAATGTTATATGCAAGGTGCTGAAAGGAAGTAAGAAAAAGAATAACCAGAAGCAGGAGATGAATGGAAAAGTGGTGAACTAAATCCACTTTAAATCAACCCCAATTTACTATATGTCTCCATATTTTTCACCCTTGTAAATCATTTTTGTTTCCACCACAGACATTTGCATGCTAATTAATATGTTGGCCATTGAGGTTTAAGCTTCTTGTTTTCCTCTTTTTGACTATCTCATTGCCTCCTTCCTCCAACTCAGATCTATGGCAAGAACAAACATTCTTGAAAGTACATAAGAACAAAATCAAATTAAAAGATGGAGGAAGGAGACCATCAAGCAATGAATAACAGTGAAGGAAGATCTGTCTGAAGGATCCAGCCTCCCTTATTTTACAGGATCTGAACAGATTGAGAGTTGGAGTGCCTAAGCATAAAACCAGTACACTCAAGTGGAGAATCTTAGCAGATAACAACACATTGTGTAAATGTGGAGAGAGGCAGATACAGCTCATCTGCTAGTATGTTGGCTACTACCAGATTCGTGCAGTGATAATAACTTATGTTGGGCCATCCTAAGAAACAACTCCCACTGGTTTTATAGATCAGTGTTCCCACACAGTTCATGAAAGTTGATTCCTTCTCCCAAACTGTTGTAATTACAACCCACAGACCTCACAATCACAATGGCCAATGACTGGAATTAGCCATATCTCCACCACCGTGAAGACACCGCTTGGGAAAGCTGACATGGTAAGAACAGCATCCAATGAACAACTGCAGAGGATCCAAGTTATCATTTTGCTATTTTTTTATTGGAAGCCAAGAGCCTAGAATAAAGTTTTTAGGAGTTGATATATAGACAATAAGGTTTGAAAATTGAATATGTATCCAGTGCAGTTGAGAAGTCATGTACATAAGCAGTTGCTTAGCAACTAGGATGAAGTTCAGAAATCATAAGACCTGGGCAACAAGGTTTCTTTATCTAACTTTTTTTTATTATTCTAGGAATTATTCTGATAAGAATGTGCTAGGACTCTTGCTTTTCCTTCAAATCTCAAGTCTCCTTGGTAACATATTATTTCCTTCAAAATAAAGAGGATCCTCTTTTGACCTGCTTACTGCTACTTACAATATTCTAAACATTTATGATTACTTTGAAGTTAAAAAAGGACTCTGAGAGGTATTTTTCAAAGGCCTTTGGTTGCATTTTATTGCAATTTTAGGTGTGCTTTAAACAATAGAAAGTTCTTGTATGTTGGTGGGCAAGATGGTTTCATCTGTGTAAAAGATCTACGTACTGTATTAATGTCTATAGAAGTAAGTCCCTTCTTATGTCTTGTGAGCACACAAGTCTTGAATTCAAGACGCCAAAGATAACAGAAGAACAGAAGAGTTGGGAGGGACCTTGGAGGTCTTCTAGCCCAACTCCCTGCTCAAACAGGAGACCCTACACCATTTCAGATAGGAGGCTGTCCAGACTCTCCTTAAAAACCTCCAGTGTTGGAGCACCCACAACTTCTGGAGACAACTTCCACTCCACAGTTTAATTGTTTTCACTGTCAAGAAGTTTCTCCTTCATTCCAGGTTGCTTCTCTCCTTAATTTGTTTCCACCCTTTGCTTCTTGTCCTGCCTTCAGGTGCCTTGGAGAATAGCTTCTTCTTAGTCCCACAAATATTGGAACACTTCTATCATGTCACTGTTATCATATCATATCAGGACAGGGCCAGGAGTGATGGGGCCCATGAGTTCAAGGTATGCTTGAGTGCAAAAATGACAACCTATTGAAGCACATGGGAACTTCTGTCCTATTGGTGGGTTGTATCTCAATCAACTTTGTGTGGGTGTCCTTCCGATTTGCTAAAAGAAATCATTTTGATTCCTTTTCAGCAGGGTTGAAGCTCAAGATGCCTTGAAAATATTTAATTTGAGATGATTTGATTGGCTTTTATAAAGCCTTTTTTAAAGCCTGAGAGAAGAATATGGCTCAGAAACCGTCCCAGTCTATGTATACAAAGCAATTATGAATGAGAAGGTTTTTTAACATTAAATATCTAGGGAAAAGTCATCATTTCTTCACCAGCTGGGCCTCTGATTTTCTGTTCAAAAAAGAAAGGGGAGGAGGGACATGAATGCATCCATTGTTTGCTCATCCCAAAACTGTAAGTTTCCCCAAAATTGGTGGGTTTCAGCTTGAAAAAAAATACTTTGCTGATTATTTTACCCATCAGCTTGTCCATTTCATGCTTCTAATCACATACACAGGAAATCCATTATTTTCTCTCTTTAATACTCAACACAGCTGTACCAAACTCGCTCAGACATCAGACATCTACCATCGTGTGCCGCCTGCGAGAGGTTTATTCCCCCCCACCTGATGAAAGCTAATCAGCAAACTGTTTTGTGAAGCCAGATTTTTATCATCTGCTTGGATCTTGCAGGAAAGAAAAGATTCTGAAGTCTGCACAAGTACTCCTTTGTTTCATGAGAGAGCTGAGTTTTCATGGCTAGCTGGCCAAGGACCTGCTGCTCAGAGAACTAACCTGGACCCCAGGAGAAACAAGATGATGCTTAACATGTTGCGGGAGGAAAAGACGAGGGAGAAACGGGATAGGTATAATCATAAAAGAGTTGGGAAAATAGATATATATTTTCGCCAGAAGGTTTATGCTTTCGGATTCTGCAGTAATAGATGGACAGAATCAAGATCATGTGAAGTGCTAGTACCAGTTTATAATGTCTTGGGAAGGCCACGCTTGGAATGTTGTATCCAGTTTTGGTCACCACAATATAAACAAGATATTGAGACTCTAGAAAGAGTGCAACAAAGAGCAACAGAGAGGATTAGGGGACTGGAGGCTAAAACATATGAAGAACAGTTGCTGGAATTGGGTAGGTCTAGTGTAGGGAAAAGCAGGAGTTGGGGTGACATGAAAGCAGGGTTCCAATATCTGAGGGGCTGCCACAAGGAAGAAGGGGTCACCAAAAGGCAGGACAAGAAGCAATGGATGGAAACAGAACCAAGAAAGAAGCCACCTAGATCTAAGGAGAATTTTCGTGTTAGTGAGAACTACGGGTGAAACAATTTGCTTCCAGAGATGGTGGGAGCTCCATCACCAGAGTTTTTAAAGAAAGAGATTGGAGAGCTACTTATCTGGAATGGTAGAGGGTCTCCTGCTTGAGCAGAGGGTTGGACAAGAAGACCTCCAAGGTCCCTTCCAGTTCTGTTCTTCTGTTGTCCTCACTCAAAAGCCAGCTTAGGAATATGATGTTCCATTTTTTAAGCTTTGTGACATCTTGGATGATGGTTTGTGGGATTCATAGCCTGCTTTGTGGCAACCCCATGACAGCATTTTTCTTCTGGGCTGGGAGATAGGTTGAGTTGAGAAGACGACATTGCTCTGAGAGATAAATAAGTAAATGTTCTGCCCTCAGTTGCTTTGAAGAACAGGTTGACCCTCTCGTCTTTGCAGGAGCCTCTCAAATTCTGGAACTCTGCTATGGTGTCACCCCCAGTCCTTCTTTTCACTAGACTAGACAAACCCAATTCCTGCAACCATTCTTCGTATCCTATGTGTCCTATTTATCCTATTATTTATCCTTTATTTATCCTGTTTATTTAAAATCTATGTTTGCAATAGACCTTAGGTATTTGCTCCCTTCCTCTTGGGTTTTACTTTTTGTTTGATCGACTCCACTAATATATCATTTTACAGAAAATGAGGGATTATATTTTCCCCAATATCTTTTGATTATTATTATTTTTAAAACACTTCTTAAATTAGCATTCATCTGAGCTGGGTGACATTCTCATAAGGGAGAATAATAGAACTGGCTAGCAAATGAGACAAGAAGCATTATGAGATATGCATTAAAATGAAATTATTTCTCTTGATCCAAAAAATGCACAAAATAAATTTGTTTTGACAGACTAGAAAAAATAAAAAAACCTCCATCGGAACCATTCATACTATTTGGAAATTAATAGAGTATATTTGTATTCTTTTATTTCTAAATGAATTACATAGTCATTTTGCTTTTGAAAGCTGGATGCAACTGTAACCATCTTGAGAATTGCAGTTCCTTTAAAAAAAAAATTCTTAAGAAAAGAAAGAGAAAGGAAGGGATGCTCTTTGCCAGATGGCAAGATTCTTTATGGTGCATTGCTTACTTGATGATTACTAACACTGATTTCCCTGTCAGTTAATTAAGATCTCATGTTATGAAATCCATATATCAGATCCCTAAGAGCTGGAAGAAACCACTAAAAGTTTTTAGCCCACTGAGTGATGTGTGAATCTCTGTAAATCTTCTCTGTGTATTTTTTGTGTATTAACATAATAAATTACCCAGGCAAATAATCCTAGAGCAATAAAAACATATGCATATTTAAAAATTCCTCAACAAAAGCCCTACACACACACATGCACACACACACACACACACACACAATGGATAGATATCATCAATTACAAATGGTGGGAAATATTTGTAGCTGGGATGGTAGGTGTTGGTGGTGGCTTACTTAATTTCCGAATGTTTCCTCACCACACTCGGTAACATCATCAGCGAAACTTTGGTTGAAGTGCCTTGTTTGAGTTCTCTTCTGCTTTTGTAGACCTTATGTGGCCAGCCAGGGTGGCCTCTTCACCAGATGACCCTCACACGGTGTGACCAGTCAGTCATGGGACCAGCTGACCACATAAGACCTATAAAAGCAAAAGAGAAGCAAGACACTTCAACCAAAGTTCTGCTGATGATGTTACTTAGCCTGATGACAAAACATTCAGAATCTAAACAACAAGTTCAGAGAACAAACTACCATCAAGATGTCACCATCAGTATCCTCCAGATGTTACATGTTGAGCCACCAAGACAAGAAAAATCAAAGAAATTAATAGCCTAAAAAACTGCAGTTTTATCTGTGTACACTTAAAAGGACTCCTTTTCCAATACTCTTTAATAATTATGGGTAATCCTCAACTTAACGACTGTGATTCAGCCTAGAATTATGCTCATAAATCATCATGAGTCCTAAAGCAGGTGTGACTACAACCAGTTTTTGCAATCTTTTCTGAAGCGAATGCAAGCATGGTAATTATTAAGAGAATCATCATCCTCTATAAATGACCCCATAATCCCTTGCATGGGGGTGGAGTCTGGGCAACTGAACGGAGCTGAGTGTTTACAGATAGGATGACTTTCCTGTTGCCAATGTGAGTCTACAGCAATATATATTCTCTTTGTGCCCAGTGAGAGAAATATCTGCCTCTGCCCAGGATCAAACTGACAGCCTCCTGATTGTGAGGTGAGACCTCCACCTCTAGGCCACCAAACCACTTGTGATTATTAAGAGAATCTGCTTTCCTTAAGCCCCTGTCACACTGCAGCAACGGATGGAAAGAGGATGTAAAA
>BHFT01044561.1:0-11751 GCA_004320025.1 Laticauda laticaudata
GCTCGAGATCTCCTCGAGTGATTAGTCATAGTGCGGAGCTACCTAATGGTGACTGGCGTTGTATACCTGGGCATCTGAAGTTATGAGCCGTTGCCTGAAAGCATCGATGTTACATTGAAACTTGTAGTCAGCATCGACCATGGCCGAAGAGGATGATGCTGAAGAAGCCTCTTGATAATTGAAATAAATGGACGGCCCGACTTGGCTGGAGCTTTGCAGGCCACGTGCTTGCTATCTAATGGTCCAACGGTGTGGGGGCAAGTTCCTATTCTGATACCACTGCTCTGCAACTTTCCTTCCAATCTTCTTTCAGTGGAGGTAACTGGAGGAAGCTCTTCTTGTATTCTATCGATATGGCCTGCACCAACTTCTCTGACCACATATGGCTGATGGTGTTGTTGGGTGGCACCTCCAGCCATACTGCCTGCTCCTGTAGGTGGTCCCTGAGGCCAGCTGGACGGCAGAGTGCGTGCCACATTGAGCCCAGGTTCCAGGCTGGGCCGGAAGTTGGGTGTTTGTCCTTGGTCAACCTGGTTGTCAGGCGCTGCACAACTTTCGTCCAAACATGGCTGGAGGCATCCTCATGAGTTCTGGAATGCCCGATGTGTATTCACTCCTGACTCCGACCATCAGCTTGTTGTAACAGTCCGTCCTCTGCTCTTCTGCACCATCTTCATACCCAGACGCTTTCTTGAACGCCCTTTTTCTTCCCGTAGTAGAGTTCACAGAGCCTGTTGATGGCTTCGCACTTGTTGCAGAAGGATGGTGGCTGCCAAAAAGGACTGTGTTACGCGCCACGGTGGACATGACTGGATGCTGTGGAAGTGGAAGAGGCAGATGAAGTATGTATGGTCACCAAGGGCTGCTGGTCTGAAAGTGAGATCCAGATGTGTGCTCCCCCTTTTTTATAGGGCAGTATAGGTGTCCCTTTGCATCCTCTAGGGGGGCAATCCTCTAGACATCCTCTAGATCTTAATATCCGAGTAGGTCCCCTCTGCGGACGTTTTTTCCATTTTAACATGCTTTGTTTCACGTGCTGCATCCGCTAGGCATCCGTTCTGCCATCCGTGTCTGCAATCCGTTCGCGCTTCCTCCCTGCGTCCGCAGCCAGACTGCCGCAGCTTGCACGGACTACGCGCAGCGGATGGCCTAGCGGAATACGCCGGATGCCGAGGGACTGTCAGAACGCGCATGCGTAGCGGAATGCAGAACGGACAAATTGGGAATACATTTTTAATCTCAAAATTTGAGCAGCTCAAAACTTTCTCGAGCGGATGAAACATAAATAAACGATGCTGGACAGATAGAGAGGAAGCAAAATGGAGGCAGTGGAAGTACATCCGTTAACCAACGGATGGCAAGCTTTTTTGTCCGTTTTACATCCTCTTTGCATCCATTGGTGCAGTGTGACAGGGGCTTTAAACTTAATTCTTTCTGGGCTTCTGCGAATGGAGGGAAAAACAGGACAACTTTCATGCAATGAAAAGCTTTCGGCTCAATGTTATATGTGTCTTTATTAAATCAAATTGCACTGGTGTTGCTCTTGGGTCAGCTGAAACTGGATTGTACCAAGAAATGTCTTTTCACCATGACTAAACCACTGCCAGTAGTGTGAGAATAACCAAGAACCAAAAGGCGAATGAGAGATTAGGCCTCCAAAGTCTACATTCTGGACATATAGGGTCGCTGGTTTGAAAGTGGGGTCCAAAAGGCCATTTACATTAAGTCTGAATCATCTTCTCTCAGTAGAAGAGGGAGGGACATGACACCCACAATCTCCTGTTTGCAACATGATCCTTTCAATGGTTCCAAGAACGTTCCAAGAAGGTTCCACACCCATTTGCATTATTGAGGTGACCCTCAAGGGCACAGATAAACCTCCAAGTGGCCTCAAGAACTATAGAAAAGGAACTAATGACCAGACGGCTGCAAGGGATATAAATCCTTCCATCTTCCTCCATTCAGCCAGAACTGAAGAAGCTTCTTGGATGAAAAGTGAAATGTCTTCAAGGAAAAACAAAGTCCAGTTGCCTTTTGAAAAAAACATTCTTGGGGCAACCATGATCTGCATGACTGAGAATCTCCATAGGCAGTTAGGCCTCAGGGTAATATAGAACTGAAGAACAAGCCTAGGATCAGATAGGGTAGCAAACAAGAAGCCAGAATAAAAGATCAACCAAAGATAGAGGTCCATCTTAGCTCAGCCATTTTACACCTGCTTTATCACCCCACATCATATCATCTAGGCCTAGGATATTGATGAATTAAATTTTGGTCCCTTTTCACAGTAATTAGAACAGCATTGCTTATGACTGGATGTTTTAGCACAACAGCCATTTGCTAAAGCTGCCAAGTTATTTCCTTCAAAGATGGTCTTGCTCAACACTATTGAATAATTTGGGATTATCTCTTGTGGATGGGTATGAAATCCACTGTGCCCTTGGTAAGCTTTTTCTAATTCCTTTTCATTATCTATTTTCTTTCATTATCTATTTTCTGTTGTGGGGTTGGGAAGGAGAGAACATTTACAGCACACACACACACACACACACACACACACACACCAGTTATTTAATAGGATTCACATTTTGTGTACAGATGTTGGCTTGTTATTCCGGCATATCAAAATGTGGCAACCTTTCCCAATTTGTTATCCCAAATGCATGAAGAGCTCTTGTTAACCAGGATGGAGACCGAAGAGTTCTCAGAATAGAGACCAATGCTTAGACCCTATAAAGGGGAACACTACGCTGGAATAGATTGATTGACATTCTCTCAATTGGTTCAGAAGCTCCGGGAGACATACATGATGATGCCATTACCACCTATCTATCTATCTATCTATCTATCTATCTATCTATCTATCTATCTATCTATCTATCTATCTATCTATCTATCATCTCTTTCTTTCTCTCCATTATAATTCTCAAATTATTTTCCATGTTTGACAAAAAATAAAGCCATTAAGTCAAGCTGAAGTCCTGGGTGACTTCGGGGACTCTTAATTATTTAAAAAAAAATCATGACAATTGCTTACATGACCTTGTGTTTGTGGAAATAATGCACCCTATTAAAACACTTTTCTCTGATATTTATGTGTAAAGTCTGTTTGGTGAGAACACATTCTTTTCTCTTAGTACTCCTGAATTTCAATATGCCCCTCAAAGAGTTGTGTAAAAAAGAGATAGAAAAAGAGAGAGATGGGGGTCAGAGAGCTTAATTTGCTTTGTTAAAAGGTTTGCTTTGTTAAAAGGACTCAAAGGATGTGGCAAAAATGAGTTATTTATAAGAAGATTAACGAAAAAGAAATGTATCTAAAAGGTAAGAAACACTTGATGCATTACAGAAATCATAATCATAGCTTTAAAAGAAAGAAGTGGGTTTGGAGACAGGGAAGACGGGGTGGGGGAGGGAGAAGTGTTAAGGAACAGCAGCATTTAAAGAATGGGTCTGAATCATTTGAAGTTGGTGTTTAGTCTCTGAGGGTCCTTGGTGCTCTCTGAGAACATCATGGATCCCCTCATTTCAACCCCAAGTACAATATTTTCCTTTCTTGGTTTTTGGCCTCTACTTAGAGACTGATGAGTGTGAAAGTAAAAGAGTTTTTTTACAAAGTCAACACTGCAGTTTTTATTTTATTTATTTATTTGTTTGTTTGTCAAACATGAACAAGATAACAAGTATAGGTATGAACATAAAGCCCCTGTCACACTGCACCAACGGATGGAAAGAGGATGTAAAACGGAGAAAAACACTTGTCATCCGTTGGTAAATGCGATGATTCCATTCTATACTCACTGCCTCCGTTTTGCTTCCTCTCTATCCGTCCAGCATCCGTCTATTGACATTTCATCCGCTCAGAAGGGTTTTGCAGCTGCTTCAAAACTTTTGAGCGGAAAAATGTATCCAATGCATCCGTTCTGCATTCCTCTAGGCATACGGGGGACATCCGTTCTGCATCCATTATGCATCTGCTATATCCGCTAGGCACGCTGCACATCCCGCACAAACTCAAATCCGTTCCAGTGGTAAACGGACCGCAGGGAGGAAGCGGAACGGACGCGCCAGCGTTAGTAGCACGGACGGGAGAAAGGATGAAAGCGGATCGCAAATCGCATCTGCATCATCCGCTACGCATCCATCTCTGCATCCGCTCTGCATCCTCTACGCATCCTCTACGCATCCGCTATGCATTCCGCTTTGCATACCGCTTCTGCATTCGCTCTACGCATCCTCTACCGCATTCCTCTACGCATCGCTCTGCATCCGCTCTGTTATCCGCTTTCATCCACCCTGCGTCCTCCCCCTCGTCCGTTCCTTTCCCGTGTTATCCGCTTCTCGGTTATGCAATTTTTGCCCCTTTTTGAGAGTGGATAACAACGGATGGAACATTTTTCTCGTCCGCTATGTCCTTTTTACAAACATTTTGCATCCGTTGGGCAGTGTGACAGGGCCTTAAACAAGAACAAAAGGGAGTAAATACAGATTAATGGGGACAGTATGACAGGGACAGTAGGCAGCCTGTTGTAGTTATGCACACCCCCTTTAAGGACCTCTCAGGAATGGGGCAAGGCCCACAGTAGACAATCTGAGGTTGAAGCAGTGAGGGGTTGAGGCTGTAACAACGGAGTCGAGTAGAGCATTCCAGGTATTGATCACTCTGTGGCTGAAGCTGTATTTTCTACATTCAAGTTTGGAGCAGTTTACCTTGAATTTGTATTGGTTGTTTGCTCCTGTATTATTCTGATTGAGGCTGAAGAAGTCATTGAACAGCAAGATGTTATAACAGACAATTTTGTGAACTATGCTTAGATTGGACCGCAGGTGGTGCAATTGCAGATTGTCCAGGCCCAAAATTTCAAGCCCAGAGGCATAAGGGATTCTATTCTATTGTGAGTGGAGGAGCGGAGGAGTTAAATTGGGAAGTTGCCACACATCCTGGTGGTAACAGTGAGAGGGAGAATCCAGGGCTGAACTCAATGGAAGCCCTGAACCAGTGTGGCCAAAATGTGGTTGAAGAAACATGTTCAGTTGCCTGAAATGGGGTCCTTGTGGGACGAGAGTTCAAGGGTCAGTTTTCAGCTACGAGTGAGGTCATGTGTGGCTAATGGATGGCACCAGCTTTGTGTGCTCCAAATGTTCTTTGGCTGACAATAAGGAGCCCAGATCACTCAACCTGGGGACATGAAGTTAGTCAGATGCCACAGAATACAGTGGCTGGACACCATCAAAACTGACACCAGCTGGAGCACAAAACATTTCAAAGGAGCAGTACAAGATTGGAAGATGTCGAGAAAGCTGTCTTCTTGAGCAGACCACTGAGTTATATCTGGCCATGGAGTGATTCTGAATGGCTTGAGCAGGTCTTGTATGATGAAGTAGCTTTTCAAAACTCATCTTGAAATAAACGGGCAGAAAGCGAGACAGCCCAGCTCCCTCCATTATTACTTCCTTTCAGCTTAATTGCTTTAACATCATCTATTAATCATGTGGCCCACTGCTAGGACGAAATGCACAATTAGATTATAAAGATCCAGAGAAAACAAGGGGTGGATTTAATTAGTCATTTTTTATCCAGGCATACAACTGGGAACTGACCTGACAGTTCAAAGGACTTCCTTGCTGATTAAAAGAGCAGATCTATAGAGTGATGAGATTGGCTTGTACAGAGTCGCTGTTTGGCTCAAGTGATCTTGGACTATTTCCAATGACACAATATCCAGATGTTTGTTGAGTCCTGTTCATGACAAAATATGGTCCTTTGGGAGACAATATTTATCTCCACAGCAGTTACTCCAGTATAGAGGTTGATGATTGACAGGCTGGCACAAAATAGCTGAAGATCTCTCCCTCCCTCCCTCTCTCAGTGTAGGAGGGATGAACATATCAACTATTTCTCTCTTGATTTTGAAATGATCATCTGATAAAAAGTGAGCCTTCAATTGACTTTATAGCAGAAGAAGTTCCAATAATTGAGGGGCTGCCACAAAGAAGAGTGGGGTCAATCTATTCTCCAAAGCACCTGAAGGCAGGACAAGAAGCAACGGATGGAAACTTTATTTTTTATTTTTCTAAAATTTGTCAATTGCTCACAAGATAATAGGTATAAGTAAAAACATAGTTATGAATACATGGATACATATAAGAAAAATAAATATATATATAAAAGAAACATGGAATAAGGACGGTAGGTACATGGGTGCGCTTACTGCATGGCCCCCTACAGACCGTCTTAGGAAAGGGGTGAGGTCAATAGTAGACAGTCTGAAGGTTTTAAAAGTTTTTTGGGGTTTTGGGGGGGAATTAAAAAAACCCAAACAGAAAAATTCAGGTAGAGTATTCCAGACACTTGACCACTCTGTTGGCTGAAGTTGTATTTCCTGCAATCAAGTTTGGTGTGATGTAACCTTGGCAGTTTGTAATCTATTGTTTGTTCCTTGTGTTGTTATGGTTGAAGCTGAAGTATTCATTGACTGGTAAGGACATTGCAATGTCATGATTTTATATACTATATTTAGATTGGTACCCAGAGGCCGGTGTAGTTCTAGGTTTTTCCTACGTCTTAGAAAATTTCAAGTCTGGTGTGGCATAAGGTATTCTGCAACGAGTGTGAGGAGTGGAGAACTCTTCTTGTGAAATATTTCTGGACTTTCTCAAACTGTGTTTAATATTAGATATGATGTAATTGGGTTCCAGACTGTTGAGCTGTAATTTTCGAGTTTATTGGGTCTTGCAATGCTTTTGTATGCCTCTAGTTAGTAAGTGTGATATACCAGAGAAAAAGCTACATAAGACTATGGGGGGGGGGGTTAGGTTAACAACTCTTAATGTCTTTGTTGGCTGTGTAATTTATAGTGGGCTCTAGGGACTTAGAATCATTAGAGATGAGTACTCCAAAGATCCTTGACAGTTTGGATCATCAACAAGGTCTTGACTATTCAGCCTGTATTTTATTTTCTGATTTTTTTTTTACCAATATGCCAGACAGAGCATTTATCTCATCAAGGAGAGAAGCAACCTGGAATTTAGGAGAAACTTCTTGATAGGGAGAATAATTAATCAGAGGAACAGAAGTTGGCATCAGAAGCTGTGGGTGCTCCATCACTGGAGGCTTTTAAGAATTGACTGGAAAGCCATTTGTCTGAAATGGTATAAGGTCTCCTACTTGAGGAAGGGGACAGATTAGAAGACCTCCAAGGTCCCTCCCCTCCCCTCCTTTCCTCTCCTCTCCTCTCTTCTTTGGAATATTATCATTGTTTGTCTTCCAGCTTAGCATCCATGTCTTCTAATGGAATATTGGTGGAAAAATACATTTAGAACGCATTCCCAATTAGATTTAGATTGGCTGAAGGGTTTTTTTTTATCTTCTTGAATGGCACTGAAACACATAGTCAATGGGATAGAACGAATGTACAAAATGATAGGTGTGTTGCCTGCTTTGATCAGGAGGAACATTAGCCTTATCTTTATTTTGCACAGTTATTACAAGGGAGTTTCATTTCCCTGAGCAATTTCTTGGTCTGGAATTTCTTTTCTGTAAAAGAAATATAGAGGGGTATTTATTCATATTAAGGTTTTGTTTTCTTTCTGATGATCAGCCCTAAAGGCTCTCAGATCAGCCTTGGTAAAGAAGATTAGCAACAAGTGAAATAATTCTCAGCCTTACTATCTAAGCTGCCACATGGTACACCCAGTGAAATGACATCCTTGAGATATATCAATTCTCACAGAATTTCACTTAATTAGAAAACATACTTCTGGTTGTCAAAATTCTCAAAAGAAATGTTTTAAAAAGGAGCCTATATTGAAAGAAGAAGAATTCTTGTTGATTTTTTGCTTGTTTGTTATGCAGTAATTTGGCAGGGGGAAGTAAATTACGCTAGCAGAGGCAGACAATTGGTTATAGTTAATTAATTTTAACTTTGCGTATCAGTGAGCTGGCAACCCGATCTGGCTCTTGGGATTCCTACAAAATTTTGCAAAATGTGCTTCTACCTCGGTCTTATGCCTGGCGGAGACCATTTTGGAAACAGAAGAAAAGCAAGTCTCTACGTCTACTCTGTTTATTCGGCCTACAATTTGGTGTTCAATTTTACAGCTCCTTTGAAGGTGGAGACCCAACTTTTAATTTGGTTAAAATATACAATTCTGAGTTCTGATAAGTTCCAATGGATTTTTTTTTTTTTAATGGCAACAATCAATTATTTTTCATTTTTACCCAGGGTATACATTGAGTCAAGCCTGCAAACGTGTGTGGTACTACAGATAGTCCACAACTGAACCAAAATATTCTGTTGCTAAGCGAGACAGTTGTCAAGTCAGCTTTATCCAATTTCACCACCTTTCTTGACATAATTCTTAAGTGAATCACTGCAGTGGTTAAGTTAGTAACATGGTTGAAGGCTCCTTCTTGCTCGCGGTGCCAGGTTGTTTTCTTGCAGATGGTCCTAAGTCACTTTTTTCACTGCCATTGTAACTTCAAATGGTCACAAAATGAACTGTTGTAAGTGAAGGACTCACTGTGTGTGCAGAAATGTGCAAACTTTGTATTGTGAGATCCATTAAGCCAAGGGGTTCTCCAAACTTGGCAAATTTAAGACTTGTCTTCAACTCCCAGAATTCTCCAACCAGCAGAACCTCTGCTGATGTCTCAGGTCTTATGACAGTGGAGATGTTCTTCATAAGTTTGGAGACCTCTGCATTCAGCTATTTGGGGTCTGAAATGATATGCAGAAGAGATGGTGATTTGCAAAGGGAGTGTCTTCATAATGACTTTTACTCCCATGCCTAGTACAGGATTCATAAAGTAACCCTAATTCTGTGGCTGCCAATCAAGCAAATACTTCTGAAATTCCTCCACTTGTCAGAAAGGAAATTCTTTGTACAGATTTGCTTCATTCCATTTGGTCTGTAACTAAAGGCCCATTTTGTGAACCAACCACGACCAATTTAGGGAAACCAGCACTATTCTAAATTCATTAGTATTATTAGTATTATTTTAAAAATGAATGCAAAGTGCAGTTTAGGGACAATAAAAATCCCTCTCTAAAGCAAAAACAGTTGGAGTGTGTAATTATTTACTCTTCCCTCCTATGCTTTTTAACTTCCTTCCTTTATTTATTTGATGCCAGTACTTATTCAGTAACGATGCATCTTCCTCCTCCTTGCCTCGAGCTGTTCTCTACCACTTATATTTTAAACTTGTTCAAAAATTATAAATTGTCCCAAGTCCCTTTATAGGGAAAGATGTCACATCTGTGCAATTAACCCAGCATTAATGTGATGAGAAAAATAGTGAATAAAAGCAGGCAAATGATGTGAAATTAAAACATTTGAACAATTGGTAAGTTTTTTTTTTAGAAGAAAGTTTTATGGTGCATTTCCTAATTCAGAAGGATGATGCAACCGAGCCTCTTTCGAAGAAGCCGAAAGAGCAGAACCTCTGTCGATGGCTCAGATCTTATGACAATGGAGATGTTACTTATAAAGATATAGAAGAAACTTACATAATTCTTTTAGAACAAAATGGTTTCTTGGCTCAGAAATGCAAGCAGCAAGGCATCTATAGAAGCAAACAAAACCTCCACTGTGTCAATGAAATCTATATACAAGGGGTTTCTATTGGTTGTATTGATTGATTGATTGAAATAACTCAAGGTGACAAACATATCCAACACAGTTTCTTCCTCCTATTTTTCCCACAACAACCACCTTGTGAAATGGGTGGGTTGAGAACAAGTGTCTGGCCCAAGATCATGCAGCCAGCTTTTATGCTTAAGGAAGGACTAGAATTCCCCATCTCCTGGTGATTGGCTCAGTGTCAACCAGCTGGCTTTCATGGCTAAGGCAGGACTAGAACTCATGGTGCCTGGTGCCTCCACCACTAGACCAAATGAGCTCTCATTTTTAACACAACTCAATAGAGTGAGCTGCATACAACGAAACTTGGTGGTTTTTTTTTAATCTAAAAACTCATAATCTAATATGTTCAGAACAGAATAATAAATAAACTGCAGTATGAAATAGGCATCTCCAGGACAGTCAAGTGAAAAAGAATGACAAGATCAAATGCAGATCCTCCTCTTTTGTTCCAATAGCCATTTTGGTGAATCCATTATATCATGCACGCACACACACACACACACACACACACACATGCACTTGCATACAGGCTACAGAGGCCAAGCAAGTTAAGGGGACAAACAAGGTGGAAGTAGAATGCTAGCAGAAGATATCCTCTGACAGGGGCCAACTTCACAATAATGTTGAAAGCAATCTCTTTCTGTGATATCTAAATTTAGCTTTCCGAAGCAGCTGTCTTCCTCTGCCTAACTGGTAACTAGTAGGTATTACCCCTACTAGGAACCTTAGTTCCTTAGCTTTCCGAAGCAGCCTTACAAAACCAGAATTAAGCTGTTGGTCAAGTTGATGATAGATAAGCTTTAGAAGCATTTATAGCAAAAACTAAAATACTAACTGGATTAAAGCCAAGATGGAGGATATAATAGCGCCACATCTCTTTCATTCTGGAATGGCTCACCAAAGAAATACACAGCACTGTGATCGAGTTAAAGGAAAAGAGAGGGTTTTTTTTTTCATTTGTTTTCAACTCTCCAAAAGCTAATATTGGCTGGGAAGATCCATGATATGGTGACACCAAACAAACCATGAGACTTAACATGTGATCCTTTGTTTTAGCTGGAAAGAGTAGCAAGTCACAAGGCAGCCGACAATGACAAGCTCTAGCTTGCATGTTGAGTAGCAAACAACGGGACAGAAATGTTTGCACCAAAATGTGTCAAGTACCAAATTTGATGAGTTTTAAAGCAGCTGAATATGAAGGTATGACCGTAACAGTGAAGAGAGCCAAGAAAATGTCTAGCTTTTTGCTGGCACCTAGTTGTCATCCAGGTTTTCGTTGACCAGAAATCTAGCCTTGAGGGTGGGGCCTCCAGAGCAGGGCTGAGTCACGTTACAGAGTGTAGGAAGTTTTGGTCCTTCTTTAAAACTTTGCTTTGCAATTCTGTTGTTCATCAGGCATGCAAGTTTCATCTACTCCTCTGGCATAATTAGTGACAGCCACATCATTAATTTCAGAATTAGCAAAAGCAGTTGGTTTAAATTAGATCATCAGGGAAAGTTAATCCTCTAGACAGGAGGTGTTCATGCTGTAGCAAGATGATGAATAACTTGACAGGGCAGTTAATCTCCCCAGTTTAGATACGAGAGTGGTGTTTTGATTCTGATACAGGTAGTCCCCGATTTATGACCACCATGGAGTCCAAAGTTTCTGTTGCTAAGTGAGACATCTGTTAAGTGAATTTTACATTCAATTTTTAAGTGAATTTTCCTCCATTTTACACCCATTAAGTGAATCACTGCAATTGTTAAGTTAGTGACATGGTTGTTAAGGGAATCTGGCTTCCTCATCCACTTTGCTTGGCAGAGGGTCACAAAAGGGGACCACATGACCCCAGGACACTGAAACCATCATAAATATGAGTCAGTTGCCAAGCATCTGAATTTTGATCACATGACCATGCAACGGTTGTAAATGTGAAAAAATACAGAGGTCAACAGTCAGGTGACTGCATTTTTTCACATTTTTATGGATTTAATTGTAGTTTCTGTCCAAAGAAGCTATTAAAGGCCCGGTCACACTGCCCAACGGATACAAAACATTGGTAAAAAGGACACAGCGGACGAGAAAAATGTTCCATCCGTTGTTATCCGCTCTCAAAAGGGGCAAAA
>BHFT01044567.1:0-48456 GCA_004320025.1 Laticauda laticaudata
CCCCTCCTTTTTTTTTTTTTGTAAGCAATTCATGAATTTCTGAATCTTATAAAGGAGAATATTTGTAGCTCTTGGTTGAACAGTGGGGTCCTTGGTGCTCTTTGATTGTGGTTTTCAAGTTGATGTTTCATTACCAAACTGATGTTGCCTAAATGAGCAATGAAACATCTGCAACCAGGGTGTCAAACTCACAAGGACACATTGTCATCATGTGACATATTGCAACTTTTCCAGCCCCTTTCGCAAAACTGGGGTTGGGCATGGCTCTCGCATGATGCATCCGGACTGCTGGCCGTGAGTTGGACACCACTGATCTGCAAGAAAACCACCAAGCTCAGAGAGCACAAAGAACCCCACCAGCCAAATATTCTCCAAAGAACCTAGGAACACTTCATGACTTCAGTAATACTCCAAACAGACATACAACTGGTGCAATTTTGAACAGCGGGTATTATGAGCAAAACATCTGGGCCTCAAACACTGTCTCCCATTATTTATTTTTTTTGTCTTTTGTGGGATCATCTGAGAGGAAGGGTGATTACTGATAGCTCCTGGTTCCCAGATTACAAGCAGTCCTAGATTTATAACCGCAATTTATGTTGTTAAGTGAGGTATTTGTTAAATGAATTTTGTCCCATTTTGCGATCTTTCTGGAAACAGTTTTTAAGTGAATCACTGCAGTAGTGGGACTTGGAGCTCCTAAAATGTCCTCTGGCTTGACTTTTGTGACAGTTTCATGTGCCAAAATGGAGAAGATTGGCTGGGTTACCACCACAATCAGCAAGAGCTCTATGTCATGCCCCCGTTGGAGTCTGAATACGAGGAGGAAGATGAACACCTGTCAGGGAGCAGGAGAGTGGCTCCGTTGTCTGTGGAGGAAACTGGGGAAGAGGAAATTCAGGCTGGGTAGAGCAGGGAAGAGATAGAACAAGAGAGGTGGGGCTCAAAAGAAGACCAAGGCCCAACCCCTCTTCATCCTAGAGCACGCCGAGAAGAACGAAGGAGGAAAGGGCCCTGATTCCCTTCACAAGGCACACCTGGGGAAGGGAGTTTAAAGGAGAACCAGTTGAGGGGTGGGTGGGAACAAACATTGAGTTTATCTTATGTTGGCTGCTGTTATGTGAGTTCCTGGCATCCTTCCAACTGGTTTGATTTACTGCCTATTTACTTCACTTCTAGAACTCCTTATCTTGTCTTGCTGAATTCATAGTTTAAAGTTTTCTGTTTACAATGTTTTGGACTGGAATATCTGCAGCCAAAGGCTGTTGCAAGTTCCTGGGAGAGTTTTTCTCCAGACTGGAAGGTAACAGGGACATTGGGGGCAAAGTTGGAGCTAATAAAGGGACCTCTACTTATTATCTGGTTGGGTTGCCTTTGTGCCAGGCCCCAGGTCATCACAGCTCTGTATTTTCTCAACTTTTAAAGTTAGTAATAGTAATAGCAACAGCGCTTAGACTTATACACTGCTTCATAATGCTTTACAATCCTCTATAAGTGGTTTACAGAGTTAGCCAACAATCTGGGTCCTCATTTTACTGACCCCGGAAGGATGGAAGGTTGAGTCAACCTCAACCAGTCAGAATTGAACTCCTGGCAGTTGGCAGAATTAGTTTGCAATAGTGAGCAGCGAGTTAGCCTGAAGTGTTGCATTCTAATCACTACACCACTACGTCTCTGTAATAACCCAGTTGTTGAGCAAATCTGGCTTCCCTACTGACTATGCTTTCAGAAGGAAAAGGTGATCACACGACCTTGGGACACAGCATCATCCGTCATAAATATGAACCCGTTGCCAAGCATCTGAATTTTGGTCACATGATTATGAGGAAGCTGCAAAGGTTGTAACTGTAAAAAATGGTCATAAGCCACTTTTTCCAATCTTGTTGCAAGTTTGAATGGTGACCATATGATCTATTGTAGGTCGAGGACTACCTGTATGGACAAGTGGACTAAGCAATAGAGAGTCCATTTTGCACAACCCGGTGTTGAACTCACTAATGATGCCACTTCTTTTAAAGTCCTGTTTCTCATTTGCACATTGCAGCACATCCCTATTTGTATTTCATCTCTTTTGCCTGCTACTTTATCTCTGTCCTCCCTTCCCAAGTAGCAACCCAAGGGACAATGTTTTTAATCATTGGCGGTTCCTATCTGAACTTTTTCACATGTATTTAGCATTACTTTGCTTTGAGGCAGGGACATATGGAAAAGTTATTTTTAATTCTCACAGTGAGGCTCAATTACTTAAAAGGCATTTTATCCCCATCTGCCTGGAAATAAAGCATTTCAAAATCTCTGTTTTCACAGCAGAGGAGAATGAGAGTCTTCCAAACTGTGTCTCTAATTTGTTTGGGGTTTTGAAAAACTTTGTTTCCATCACTGACCCTCCCAGAAAAACTTCTTGCTGCCTAAATTGGGGAACATGAGGGGGTCTCCCCTCGCCCCCCCTCCCAATTTCTCTTGCAGAGAACCCAACTGTACTTCTATGGACTCAAGACAGTTTGGGGGAAGGCAATGTATGCCAAGTATTAAAATCTGGGTCTTGGGCTCCAGGTTTATGAAGGGTTCCAGCTCTGGACTGCAGAATAGAATAGAATTAGAGGAGAATAGAATAGTAGGGTAGAGTAGAGTATAGAGTAGAGTGGAGTGAGGTAGAATAGGGTAAAGTAGAGTAGGGTAGGGTAGGGTAGCATATAGAGTAGGGTATAGAATAGGGTAGGGTAGGGTAAAATATAGAGTAGAGTAGCGTAGAGTAGAGTAAAATAAAGTAGAGTAAGATAGGGTAGTGTATAGAGTAGAGTATAGCGAAGAGTAGAAATAATAAGAGTAGAGTAGAGCAGAGCAGAGCAGAGCAGAGCAAAGCAGAGCAGAACAGAACAGAACAGAACAGAACAGAACAGAACAGAATAGAATAGAATAGTAACTTTATTGTCACATTGAATTGTACACTAATCGGCATATGTTAAAATGAAATTTCATTGCATACAGCTCTCAAAGGGTCACCACCTCCAATATACATGACATGAACATGACAAAATAAATAAATACAAAATTATATGTATACCCACTTATACTATATGACACAGAGAAACAACACAATCTAGTTCTGATGTATACATGTACATGACGAGAAAAACAAATCTTGTGAGTTTATCAAATGGATGGCCCAGGGAACAAAGCTGTCACAGAATCAAGTAGTCCTGCTAGAAACTGTTCTAGCAGCTATCAATGTCTTCCTTGGCCACTGTGTACAGGTTGAATTACAACTATTTGTTTAGTGACTGTTTGAAGTTACAGCTGCACTGAATAAAGGACTGATGACCATTTTTCACATTACAACTCTTGCAGCATCCCCATGGTTCCCTGATCAAAATTCAGAGGCTTGGCTGGCAAGGAAATTCTGGGAGTTGAGACCCACAAGTCTTAGATTAGACACCCTTCACTAGACCAAGGGAGTTCTGGGAGTTGAGACCCACAAGACAATATTAGACACCCTTGCACTAGACCATTTCAAATAGTGGAGCAGACTTCCATTGATGGGACTCAGTGAAACATTTCTCATTGCTCTTTCTCTAAAAACACACTTTGATGAAGGGATGGCATTACATGCAAGAAGTTGGGATGAAACAGAAGAATTCCAGAAACTGCAGATGTCTTCAGGGTTGTGCAATGAATGTCACGCTCCACCTGTGAGCATTTGACAAATATTTCTTCTCCTTTGAAAGAAATTTCAAAAGCAAATCTCTTGAAGAAGTTGAAGATGAGCATGGGGAACCTTGAAGAAACTCTCCTTCCTTCCAGCCATTCTATTGGGATGGTTGTTTCTGGACTGAAACCAAGCATAGTTCCAGTGGTGGAAAGTCCTGGGCTTTCCATGAGGTTCCCATTTCTGTCTGCCATCTTGGCAATCACTGCTGTTGCTGGAAATTAAGCATGTGCTTAAATGCTTTGATTAACAGCTACTGGAGCGCTTCAGCTTCTCTCTTTATTACTCACTTTGAGTATTGGTGACACATACGCTCCTTTACAAGCCTACCCTTGTAGTAATTTTCTTAATGAGAATGGCAATTGGAAAGAACATTTTCTACAAAAAAAGAAAATGACACACAAGTGCTCCTCTTTATGTCCCCCTCCTCCTTCTCCCACTTTTCATTATTCACAATCAAAAGGAAGAATTAGCTTTCAGAGCGATCTCACCAAAAAGGGGTTATCACTTCGAAAGAAACACTTCTGGTGCTAAGAAAAAGAAATGGGAGGAGGGTTAGAAATGAATCGAGAGACTCACATGGGCTTACAGAGGGTGGACAGGAACTGCATTATGAAAAATTATGAGCAGACAACTCTCTGGGACAGCATATAATTTTATTAGAAAAGACAGGGAGAATTTGTGCCCAGAACATAAATCTGCACTTTGTGTAAATTCTTGAAATTGGGCCTTTTCAGGTGTGATGATGTTGCAAAATGCTAGAACCTTTTGCCCCCCAAAAGTTGTATGCTGTGCCTAGCACATGATTCTAACTCAACGGAAGACATGGTAAAAAATAAGTTATAAGTTCTTCCTCCTTGAGGAAGCCATAGTTTGTTGAGTAAACCCTAATTAACCAATATCATCCTCTTTTATTGACCCCACAATCCCTTATGGGGTGGAGTCTGGGCAATTGAATGGAGCTGAGTCTTTACTGACCAGATGCCCTTCCTGTTGCCAATGTGGAGGTTTTTTCAGTAGATAAATTCTCAGTTTGCTAAATCAAACTCAGACAAATGCATTACGTTGTCTTTTTTTGTGTGCATTAAGCTACCCATTGGGAAAAACCTTTGGAGACAGGCCGAGAGGTGCTGCTTAGGGAATGGGCAGATAAGAGACTGTGTAGCCTACAATTGGATAGTGAGTTGGGTAAAGATCTCAGAAGAAATTTCCTAGATTCTCAGGCTATAAAGAGATAGTAGAGAATTGTATTTTCAGACTTGCAAGAGTCTGTTGATATAGCTTTATCTCATCTGGTTCTGTTTCCTGTCTTGTCTCCCTGGTAAACCATGGACTGGCTTAAATATTCTGGAATCTGAAGAAGGACAACAGTTGATAGATAGAACATAGCTGAACTCTAGCAGAGGCAGATGAAATGCCTAATGTTCTAGTCAATTCATATGAATGTCTTTAGGTTGGACAAGACTGTTATAGCTCATAGTAAGTGTCAGGGCTGCCTGTCTTTAATCCCTAGGAAAGACAAGCCCGTGGCTCCATAGATTTAGAGAAAAGATACCTTCACTAGGAAAGAACTGAACACAGCAGAAGCCAGACAAGACCTGAAGCAAAAACACATGAAGAAGCAAATTGAAACAGTCCCTAGACCACCACCCCTCTTGTAGTCAGGCAACCCAAGTTCAGTTATTATCCAGAAGACGTTTTGGGAAAGTCTCTGATTCAGGTGCACCGTTGCTCCTTTCTACATACCAAAGCGAGAAGAATTGACCTTGAAGATAATAAACAAAATCCAAGCTGGCATTTGCAAAAGCTTCATGAAAGATTTCCACTGTCTCCACCTGCAAACTCCTTCCCTTTCCATGGCAGCTGTCAACAAGCTGGCAGGCAAGCAAAGATGCAGGCTGACAGTAAGGCTTAGGTATCTGGAGTGAAAATGAAGTCCATGGTTCATTTTCAGCATGTGAAGAGCTTTCACAAACCACTTCCACGTCACCACTGTGCTACCCTGTGATCCCAGCTTGCATTGTCAAGAACTTGTTGGACTAATAGAACTTCTCCTCCTTCTCCTTCTTCCTCCTCCTCATCTCCTCCTCCTCTTCCCTCCTCCCTCCTCCCTCCTTCCAGGTTACTACCTCTTTTTCTCCACTGTCACCTCTCCACTCTTATCTCATTACTTTCATGGACTTTCATTCCATTAATCCTTGAGTTATGACTATAATGGAGTCTTCCCGTTATGATCATAAGTCATATTGATTGTAAAATGGGTGGATCATGTGACTGACCTAATTTTATGACCTTTTTTTTACAGCAGTCATGAAGTGAACACCACAGTTGTTAAGAAAACCCATGATTCATTTTTGGGCAGGTTTTTGATGAAAACCAGAAGGAAATGCCATTTTGGTGCAAAACTATTGTAAAACTTGATCATATGACTGCAGAAGGCTGCAAACTGTTGTAAATGCAACTCAGTTGCTGAGCACCCAAATTATAGTTATGGGGAGGAGTCCCCCCTTTTGTTGGAATTTTGAATTGGGGTCATAAATATCCCTCAAGTAGATCCATTGTAACTTTGAACGATTGCTAAGTGACCAATCATAAGATAAGAACTACCTGTACAGTGTCATCAACATAAATAGTAGTTAGTGGAATACTATTTTTGAAAGGAGTCATTCTTGGGTGAGAGACTGTAAGAAGAAGATGGGGAAAGAAGAGTTTATTTACAGTAGGTGGGGAGAGGCAAGCCCAACCCAGATGGAAATGTGATGTTCAAAGAGATTTCAATTTTGTTGCTATCTTATAAATCTGCCTGGAAATTTACTCTTGTCTTTTTCAAGACATTTTCACTCCTAACCAGCATTCATGATGTCTTTCTGAAATCCACATGGTTCTCCCTATCTTGTTTGGCCAACTATGTAGGTCTTGACAATTAGTCCTCTACCCATCGCTACAGATCTGCCCCTGTACTTCTCCTTGTTGAATTTCTTCACCTCATAGAGGCAACTGATTGGTTAGTGTGATTCTTGGTTCAAAAAGATCTTATAAGGAAGGAGTCACCTTGTGGCACCGCTTACCTCTTTGAAGATTTAATACTCCCCATTAATTGCAATTCCTCTGCTCTGGAAGAACATCTTACACACTCCTGGAACACTCCATTTTTCAAGGAGGAATCCTTGTGTAGCTTTGTAATGTTAGCTGCCTTTTGTGTAAGGATGATGTGTGGAAAATATGTGGAGAAGAATGGAGTGGCATCTTTGAACATGGCCAGCAAGCTAGTGCCTGAATACTGATTAAATGTTCTGAAGCAGTGTATTGTTTTTGTAACAAATCCCAGTTGTAACCTGTCGGTAAGTTACCTGACTCAAGCAAAATGCTGCTATTTCTAATTTAACACATTCTGAGAACTAAGTAAAAAATGCTGGCTTTTTCACAAAGGATTCAGGCCGGTGGCCCTGAGGCCAAAACATTGACCGGGCTGTTTCAACCCCATCCCACTTCATATCGATTAGCAACCCTACCTTACTGGACAGTTGAAGAATAGCAAGGTTTATAATCGTCAAGTTACCTGCATGAATGCCCGTATTGAAACCTAATTTCTGATCCAAAACACAGCATTAAGTTAAATCAGACGTGGTTACATTGTGAGTCTTGCGATCATTCCCTAACAATATTGAGATTTTTTTCCCCTCTTCAGGCTGCCTTCTGATATCAGTGTTTCAATCACACCTGAAGCAACTGATAACTTATGCACAGTTCTTTAAGAGCAGTCAAGTAAAGTTTGAATTTTATGGATAAATGGATTAGGGATTTGTCAGGCCAGTTTTGCAGATTTCATTCGAGAACATCACAAATCCATAAATTGTCAGGTTGCTTTTCAACTCAAAAATGCCATAAATATTTATCTTGGTGAGAGGAGACAAGTTATTTGTAGCTTCACCTAATCGTTTAAGCATCTGAAATATTCAAAGACATTTGTTATTCAAATAGGGACTAACCGTAGGAGAGCAAATAAGGAAGATCATAACCACAATACTGGGTCACTAGTTTTGGTGCTATAACTATGACGTTTTTATCTTTTGGTGATTGAAGGTCTTGTAAGGGGCATCCAGATAGTGAACTAGGTTTACATTTCTGCCTAAATTTAATTTAGAGGTATATTTTTTGAAGAAATTAAAGGTGGGTTGGGGAATTTGTGGACTTGCAGATGATGCTGATATAAAAGTTTCACAAATCCTGGCCAGTATGAGCAATGAAGAAGAATACTGAAAGTAATGGTTGAGTAATATTTGCGTGGTCACAGATTCCCCACCCCTGAAGTAAACATTCCTATTTTGAGGAATTGTTTAAATGAGTGTAGAGGAAATGAAAGGAATCTGACAAGTATTTTGCCACCTTATTTATTCTTTGGTTTTGCTTGATCCTAAGCTTCATTGGGCAACTATGTGTTAGCTTAATCTGTTGTACAAACCCAGCTCACATAGTAAGTTTAGGATTCAGCAGGTCATGGAAAGGGAGAAAGTTGGGTTAACTATGACAAGTGAACGTCATGAATTTTGGACCTAGATTATAAATCCACAGAGATTGATAGGCAAGGAAAAGAACTGCAAGCATTGTTCCATCACTGATCACTGTTGATGTTGCCTAATTGGGTAATGAAACATCTGCAAGCAAATAAACATCAGAGAGCACCAAATTTGAGACTGGACAGGAATTGTGATGCTTGGTTAAGAAACAAATCTAGCCATGCTGGCACAGTGATTAGAATGTAGTATTTCAGGATAAGTCTGCCCACAGCCAGGAGTTTGATCCTGCCTTGGTCAAGTCTTCAGTCTGAGGTCAGTAAAATGACAACCCAGATTGTTGGGGGCAATATGCTGACATTTGTAAATTGCTCAGAAAGTGCTACAAAATGCTATGGAGCGGTATGTAAGTCTAAGTGCTATTGCTATCTTGGGCAAGATAGAAATAATTTTTTAAAGGGATTGAGTGGAGATGGCTTAAAAGGACCGACCTTGAACCCTACTCTTCTTTCTCTCAGTGGATCCAGGTTTTGTGGCCAGGTGGATTTGAGTCTGTAGATAGGGATCTACAAGAAGCTCGCTATAGAATCTTCTGAAAACAGATCTAGAATTTTCTTTCCAAAGTAATCCACTCTAGTTACAGATAAAGTCTGGTTTCCATTCATTTGCTTACCTCCCATCCTCCCCCAGTAAAGCATCTCAGGAAAGGAGTTGAGAGGTAGTCAGAAGATTTTTTTTTTTTTTAAATAGTCTGTTAGTGGTAGCACAGATCTGATTTCAGGTGGCTTTTTTCTAAGTTTCCCAATGCTGGGAAGTTTAAAGCCCCATCTTTAAACTAGAAAGACTGGAAATACACTCTTTTTCTCCAGATGCTCTCACTAATCTAGTCAGATTTGCCAGTCGAGAGCATGTGTGGGCTCTAAGAATTACCTGGCCAGGAGCATTTAAAAGTACGGTGTGTAAATTTCTAGGTGGCTATAGATTAGTTCCTGTATAACTCCCGAGAAACAAGATACTTTATTGCTTCATTATTTGTTATTAATAAAACTGGTCAGGTTCTTTCCAGTGATTCATGCAAGATTATTGCCCATCTGACTCTGGCACTTCCCCATTATGCTATGTTAACATATTTCAATAAGTAATCAATTTAACTTGCCATATGCTATTGGATTGCAAGTTCCATTACTTGCACCATATTTATTTTGGGGGTGATAGATTGTCCATCTTAGTCTCGAGCTACCCTTTTTGCATTTGCCATTTTAGGATAAAATACTTAAAATATTTGCATTTAAAAAATGAACTCAGGAACTGGACCGCCTCCAGACAAAACCAAGTAATTATGTCATTTGTATTGCAAAGCAAGAATGGCTATAAAGCATCAGTATAAATGGGAGGGGGGAGAATAGGGGAGAAGGGTGCATGAAAGATTGATAGGCTTCACCAGCCTTCCATTACACATGAAAGACAGGCTGGGGAGGGAAAAATCACCCAGGTAGCCTTTTGTGCAAGGGTGTATACATAGAAGGGGCAAAGCTTTGACTGGGATGCCATTCTATGCAGATGTGGATGTGTCCCTTGCTTTTTAACAATTTTAAGAGCCAGTTTGGTTAGTGGTTAAGGCAGTGGGCTAGAAAGGAAGAGACTGTGAGTTCAACTCCCACCTTAACCATGAAAGCCGGCTTTGAGCCAATCACCAGGAGAAATGTGTTCTAGTCCTGCCTTAAGCATGAAAGCCAGTTGTGTGACTTTGGGCCAATCACCAGGACAATGAATTCTAGTCCCACCTTAAGCACGAAAGCTAGCTGGGTAACTTTTGACCAATTCTTCCCCAAACCCCAAAAACTTTAACCTTGGACTTTCTACTATTGACCTCNGGACTTTCTACTATTGACCTCATCCCTTTCCTAAGAGGTCTGTAGGGGGTGTACATAAGCGCACCAACATGCTTACCATCTCTGTCCTATTGTTTCTTTTATTTTTCTTATATGTATCCATGTATTTATAACTATGTTTTTACTTATATCTATTATCTTGTAAGCAATTGACAAACCAAATTAATTAAATAAATAAATAAATTACCAGGTGACAATGAGTTCTAGTCCCACCTTAGATATGAAAGCCAGCTGGGTGACTTTGAGCCAATCACCAGGAGACAATAAGTTCTGGTCCTGCCTTAGACATGAAAGTCACCTGGTGACTTTGGACCAATCATTCTCTCTCAGCTCAACTCACCTCAAAGGATTATTGTTAGGGGGAAAATAGGAGGAAGAAGGTGTGTTAAATACGCTCTCAGCACTTTGAGTGATTTGTAAAACTAATAAAATTGGATTAAATTTAATTCCAGCTTCTATTACTACAATTATAAATAGGGATAGCTTCTAAAGTATCTTAGATGTTGATGCTTCTACTGTTCTTGAATGAGTAATTGTTGTCCCATTTTTTTTTAGCATATCAGTTCCAGGTTGGTCTCTCCTTCTGAGTCCACAGATCCTACACCGTACAGTCCAACTCACATTTTTCTCATAACTATTTCCAACTCTGACACGCCAGTCTCCAATCATAAACAACACATCTTGCCTGGATGCTCTGTTGGTTTCAAATTAGTCTTCATCATAAAACTTGTCAACCTCTTCTTCTTCTGCATCAGTGATTGGAGCATAAACTCAGATAACCATCACATTAAGTGTTATCCGTAATGTCTAATTAATGTTATTTGGTCAATGATTGCAGTGTACTATTTTTGCTGCATCTTTTCCGACTCTGAAAGCAATGCCATTCCTTCTTTACTTTTTTTGTCTCAGAGTAGTAAACTTGGATTGTCTGATTAAAAGTGTCACACTTCAATCCCTTTCAATTCACAAATGCTTAAAATTCATCTCATCTTTTGCTGGGTTGAGCTGTTCCCTGTTCAGACTTCTTCATCCTCCTGTTGTAATTCTATCTTTGCAGGTTCAAATTTTATTTTCTTATATAATATCAGCAACTGAATAGCCAGAATCTAGCTTTAATCTAGTCATGCCATAAAAACCATTACTAAAGATCTTCAGCTATTCCTTAGAAAACATGTTTAGTGCCATCTGACTGGAGGGATCCGTCATCCAGTACTACACCATCAATCTTTGCATCTTCATTATCCATGTGATTTTCTTGGTAAAATACAAGAAATGGTTCACCATTTCTTACAGATATAATATGAAGCCTCTAGCAAAACCTCCAGCATCTTCCTTCATTACTGCTGCCTGATACAGATTCCTACCTGCTTTAGAAGGGAAGCTGGAATGCTCTTCGTATTTTGGTTGAACTTGCAGGGATTATATATTCTTAACAGATTACAAAAATTAGAGGGGGTCAAGCTATTTCCAAAGCTATTTTCCAAAGCTATTTTCCAAGGCTATTTCCTGTAGGCCAGACAAGGAATAATGGATGGAAACTGAACAAGGAGAGATTCAACCTGGAAAGAAGGAAATATTTTCTGATAATGAGAACAATCAACCAATGGAACAGCTTTGCCTTCAGAAGTAGTGGGAGATTCATCATTGGAAGCTTTTAAGAAGAGATTGGATTGCCATTTGTCAGAAATAGTGTAGGGTCTCGGGAGGGCGGAGCTGGCATTGCGACGATCCGGCATGCGATCTTGGAGGTCTGAGATCGCTGCCAATATCTTTGCTCCTGGATGGTCCAAGTGGATCTAAACCATTGTGAAGAGACATGAATGTAAAGAGCGCATCCTTGTTGATCCCAGGGATATTGCAAAAGTCCCTGGTAGATCCAGGAGAAGCTCTTTTTGCCAGTGACAAAGAGGCAAGCCATTTTAAAGTTGCTGAAGTTGGGACAGCTCCGAAATGAATGAGAATGGAAGAGAGAGTGTGCTGGGTGGTTGAGAACTTTTTCTCTTTATTTTAAGACTTGAAAGGACACCCGAAGGAAATAAAGAATCTGTCAAATTTTGACAGAACTGATTTAAGCACGATTTTAAACAGGAATGTCAAAGTAATATTTTTATTTTTTCTCATTGATCACATGATCTTATATTTTTGAAAACTAGACTGGTTTTTTCTCTTCTTTTATTATTCTTTTCTCCTTTTTGACTTTATAATATTCTAAGCCAGAGATTTCCTTTTAGTTATTTTTTTTAAGTATTTTTTCTTTTTTTTAATAAATTCTTATTATATTTTGCTTGGAAAAGGAGGGGGAAAGTGAAAGCTAAAGAAACTTTGTAACACTGCCAACTAGAGGCTTGGAAATATTCTATTTCTCTTTTTGACCAAAGCTGAGAAAGAACTGAGACTTTTTTTCAAGGACATTGCCTGTTTGATAAAGATAGAGGGAAGAGCATGGAGAGTATTATTGCAGGTGCTCTTCTGGTTCTATTAACAGCTGGAGTCTGCTACTGAAGCTTAGGGAAAGAAAAGGTTGATAAGCCTTTGGAGAAGAGAGTTATAACAAGAGCCTTGGATAATTAAACAAATAAAGTGCAGTTTGCTCTTTTTATTCTTTCTAAGCTGTGCTACCCCTCCTCATTAGTTTACTTTTTTTTTGTAATAGTTATTTAGATTTTTGGCTCTTTGAACTTGTTTATTTTTTTTTCTTGTCTTTGGAAGTTAAATTTCTACGCTTGCCTTTTATTTTAAAGGAAAGCTTTAGTATTAATGTTTCCCTTCCTTCTCTTTTTAAGGAGTAGCCTTTTCTTCTCTCTTCCCTTCTGGTTATTTTTATCTTTTCCAGCTACCTTCCAATATCGGGTTGTTGGATTTTTTTTTTGGTTTATTTTTATGCCATCCTTATATATTTAGGACCTCTTAATTGGAATGTAAGGTGCTTGAAGAAGCTGAAAAGAATTTTTTCCTTTCTTTTTTTAACCTTTTTCTCACTTTTTTTGCCTTTTTAGGATTTTACAACTTTTTCTTTTGAATCTGTGTGTGTTTATGGTGTGTTTATGTCTTTTCCTTTATTTTTGATATTTTTACTGTCATCTAACCCAACTGATTGGGATTAAGGTACACAAGAACCTGAAAAAAATTTTTTTCTTCTTTTTTTTATATATTATTTACTATTTGGCTTTTTTTTTTCACTACTATTTTTATTTGGAACTGAAATTGGTTATTTCACAATTGGATTAAGGTCTAGAAGAACCGGAGATTTTTGAATTCCTCAAAATGAGTAGGAAATTAACAGCTCCTGGTTCTTCAACTTCTACTTCTTCCTCTCCATATCTGGAGAGGGAAAACAACGTTCAAATTCAGACAATGTTAAGGCCAAGAAAAAGAACAAGAAAAAGTGGACCCTGCAGATGCGACTATGCAATGAATTCAAAATATTCAAACAAGATCAGAGAATATTGAAGAGAATTAGAGAACATTGAACAAAGAACAGGGAAAGCTGAAGGAAAAAGTGGAGAACATCCAACAAAATGATGATGAAGTCATGATGCAGAGGACTCCAAAAAATTGTGAAGAAGATAAAACCAAAGAGACAAGCAAGATGGAGACATTGATAACAGATTTTAACTGTGTTTGAACAGATAAAAAGAGGTTATGCTGAGAGGGGAGCAATGGACAGATTCAGAATTTTATCTTAGATTCCAAAACATAGAGGAGAGATAAAAGGATAAAAATCTAGCTGAAATAATGATAGAAATATTGGCTGAAGTTGGGAATAACTGAAGAGAAGCATGATGGATGGAATTGATGAGGTTTATGAGTCTTCACAAATATGCAATTGAAAAATAGCTTACCAAGAGAAGTTCACATCAGATTTACAAAAAAGCCATTAAAAATGCAAATATTGCAAGTGGCAAGAGAGAAACATTGAAATACAAAGATAAGAAGGACTGGATGGTCTTCAAAAAAATACCCAGTGAGAGAGATGAGAAGAGAATACCGATTCTTGACCAAATTGTTACCTAAAAAGAGGTGAATTATAGATGGCTGATTTCAGAAGGTTTAATGTTCACATGGCAAGAACAGAGATATAGAATTGACTTAATGAGAAAAGCTGCATCATTTTACACAGTAATTTTTCAGAGGGGAGGAAGAGGCAGAAAAAGAAATTTGAATTTCCAAGAAGACTTTCCCAATGATGACTGAAAAAGGAAGAAGGTGCAGTCGGTGAAAGGAGGAGCCACAAGAACAATGTGAACAAGATCCATAGGAGCCGTCAAACTAACTTACAAAATATAACCATGGAGAGAAAAAATTGATTACAATTAATATAAATGGAACTTAAACTTCAGCCGTTAAAAGAAGGAAACCTTTCATATTTATTGAAATTAAAAGTTGCATATAATCTGCTACAAGAAGTACATAGTAAAAAAACAATTATGAACAAATTGTTGAATACAGCCAAAATTATGGAAAAATATTCACTTTCCTTGACACAATGTTAAGAAAAGCAGGAGTGGTTTTATATATTAAAGAGACCATCCCCAGTCGAAATTTGATTGAATACTTGATTGATGACGAAAGAATATTTTAATGGTGGAAATAATGGACAATAACACAAAAAACACTCCTGATTGCAATCTATGTCCCGAATGACAACCAAGAAGAATTCTATAAAAAACTACACATGGAAAATAATTGACTGGATTTATATCAATAAGTTATGATGGGCAGATTTTTTAATGAATTTGTAGACAATAAATGGACTATACAGCACAAGAAAACAAGAAAGCAAAATAGGAAAGACTCTCCCTAAATCTTTTTTTTAAATGGTAGATGCAAATAAACTCAAAATACATGGGATAGATTGACCAAGGCCAAGTTTGCTATATGGTAGTAAAGAGAAGAAGGAATCATTTGAGAACTATTATGGGGAAACGATACACACAAGAGAGTGTTGATGAGGAAAGAGTTAAACAGTATTTACAAGAAGGCTAATTTACCCCAGATACTTAAAGAGATTGAAACAATGCCTAGAAAGCCAAGTATAACAATGATGGAAGCGCTGAAGCGCTGAAGAAGCAAAAATAATGGAAAGCATTTCAGGTCCAGATGGAACTTCCGGCAGAATTTAACAAAACTTTACAAGAATCATTAACTTGTCCATTGCTAGAAGTATGAATGAAGTATTTAAAGAAGAGGATACCTGAAATCATGGTCAGGAATCTTATATCACACTTAGTCGTTCCAATACAGAGGAGACTGATATCCGCATTACAAATCAAGAACTATAGATCTATTTCCGCCACTAAACACGAGATTTATAAAATCTTTGCTTCAATATTGGCAGAAGACTTAAAAAATATTTAAATAATTTTTAATATTCCTGAATCAAAATGGATTCCTGCCAAAGAGACAAAGACAAATATGAGAGTAATCTTGGACACTTTGCGAATACTTACGAGGCACAATCCTGAAAACAAATGGCTTCTGATCTTTCAAGATGCACAGGAAAGGCATTTGATAATGTAATTGGGCAATTTCATGTTAACTACTGGCTGGAACGATTGGGCTTTGCTTAAAAATTTTATTCAAGCAATAGGAAGCTATCATAACATAAAAAAGACAGCAAAGGTAAATGATAGAAGGAGATCTGACAGTTCTTATGGATATAAGAAAAGGATACAAGACAAGGGTGGCCCCACTATCACGTCGTTGTTTGTGTTAGCTTTGGAAGTGCTTAAATAGAAAATTTAGAGATGAAAGAATATAAAAGGGTGAAAATTAAAAGGAAGAATTTAAGTTGCAAGCATTTGCAATTGATCTGCGTTTTTATCTTAGAAGAGCCACTAGAAATAGCATCAAATTTGATAGAAAAGATAGAGGCATATGGAAAGGTAGCTGGTTTGAAAATAAATAAAGATATGACAAAGATCTTGACAAAGAATAAAGAACAAAAGAAAGCAAACTGACAGATCTATTTGAAAATTTCAGGTCACGAATAAGATTTAAGTAGCTTGGGGATACATTTGACAGCAAGTATTGCAGTTACATTAAAAGAGAATAATTATTTCAAACTAAGTAGCTGATAGCGTTAGATTTGGCAAAAGTGGAGAATTTACAAGCTGTCAATTAATAGGAAGTAATATCAACAATCAAGATGCAATATATTACCCAGAATTTCTATATTTTGTTCCAAAACAATTTCCAATAAGGCCTTGGAAAAGATTACTTTGCAAGATTTAAAATAAATTGCTGTGCGAAATATATATGCAAGGCCAAGAAAACGAGAATTTAAAGTTTAAAACTTTTGCAAGATGCCTAAGAATAAGAGCGAGGATTTGGGTTTGCTCTAATTGGGAAGTTGTTTACCAAGCCTACAAAATTTGATGTGGTTAAGGAATGGATAACATTAAGAAATACTAGATTGTTGACATTAGAAGGACATGATCTGTTGTTGCGGGTGGCATGCTTTGTTATAGTATAAAGGAACAAAAAACACACAGGGGTTACTTTAGAACGACAAATTATATAACAGGAGTTCTCTGTTGCTTAACTGGCGAGGGAAATTAAAAGACAATTTGTCTAATTTTATTATGATTAAATGTCCAGTTTGGCTATCGACTATTGAAGCATTTCTTATCTTATTAATATACAAAAAGGAACAAAACAGGCTAGTTAGATAGGTGAAGGAAATATTGGAATGAAAAGGCCTGAACTTAAAATCTATAAAAAATGTAGAGGAACAGGGTATAAAAGATGAATTGGTTTTCAATGATGCCGGCAAATCATTCAAGGTAGATAGAAGATTCTAAAAGCAGAAGCGTTTTCCTATGATATAACTGACTGATTTAGATAATATTTACAGGATACTGATGAATAAGGTGATGAAAAAATTGTAAATGGATGAGTTTATTAGAAAATTAAACTAGAAAGAAGATAAAGTTAAAAGAAACATTGATTCTTGGTGGGGAAAGCAGATTTTGGGATAGGGGGATAGATTTAGAGAAATGGTAAAATTGTGCAGTCTCAAAAAATTATAATGACAATGTCAACAGGCATATAAAGAAAATTCGTATAAGATGTTTTACAGGTGGCACTTTCCCCCGACAAGAATAGTTAAGAATGTTCAAGAATAATACCGGAAGGAATTGTTGGAGTAATGTCTATTAGACACCTGGCTCATGTTTACCATTAGGTAACTTGTGCGGATTGCTAAAAAATACTGAACTAAAATCCACACGTGATTGGAAAAAATGACAAAAAAGAGCACAGCAAGATTTGAAACCAGAGATATTTTCTTATTGGGAGATTTTACCTGAAATACAGTCACAGACTTGGACAATACCTGTTTGTATAAATATATTAACAAGCTGGACTAGGATGTATTTGACTAAAAGACTGGTAAAAATGGGAAAAATACCATACAGCGAAGGAAAATAATTAAAGAAAATATTGGAATGTGGCTTGAAAAGTGAGTCGATTAAACATTTGAAATTTAGGAGAACAGATGATACAACAATGTTTATCAAAAATTTGCGGATCTATTCCATACATGGTTACTTAATAAATATAGTAATGAAATATGTAGACTTTTTAGAAAGATAATAAATATATAAAGATTGTATCTCTTTCTATATCTACAAAATGACTTCTAGGATAGATCTGGGATGATAATATGAATTGCTCTTAAAACAAATTAAGTAAAATATGATCATTGTAAACATGAAATGTAATATAAAGTATAGTCAAATGACTTGAACTGTAAATAATGATAATTGAGGTATTTAAATAATTTGATTGAAAATTACAAGAGTGATTATTGAATTATAATTATAATTAATTATAATTGAGGACTATGAAATGGAAGCACAAAAACAATTTGTAAACCAATACTGGCACACTATGGTTACAGAGTATTATGGGAAGATTGACTTGATGTTTTTATGTTTGTTTGTTTATTGTTTGTTTTTAAAAAACCAATGAAAATAAAAACCAATAAAAATAAAATAATAATTAAAAAAAGAAATGGTGTAGGGTCTCCCACTTGGGTGGGCGGTTGGACTAGATGACCGACAAGGTCCCTTCCAACTTTATTAATCTGTCTGGAATCTGTCTGAGGTCTTTTAGTCCAACTCTTGCTTAAGCAGGAGTACCTATACCATGTGGACAGAGGGTTATCCAATCTCTTCTTAAAAACCTCCAGTGTTGGAACACCCACAACTTCTAATTGTTCGAATTCGCAGGAAATCTCTACTTAGTTCTTGCTTCTCTCCTTAATTAGTTTCCATCCATTACTCCTTGTTCTGCCTTCAGGTGCTATGGAGATTAAGTTGACCCTCTCTTCTTTGTGGCAGCCCCTCAAACATTGGAACACTGTTATCATGTCACCTCTGTTCTTCTTTGCATTAAACTAGACATACCCAATTCCTGCTACCATTCTTTATATGTTTCAGTCCCTTAATCATCTTTGTTGCTCTTCTCTGTACTTTTTTTAGAGTCTCAACATCTTTTTTCTATATTCTGGCAACCAAAACTGGATGAACTATTCCAAATGTGATCTTATCAAGGCATTATAAAGAGGTACGAACAGGAAGGTAACAGCGTTCCGTGTTTCACTACACACTCTGGCCACATGACCACAGAAACATCTTCGGACAATACTGACTTGCTTGACTAAGTAACCAAGATGAACACTGCCCCCTACAGTCAGACATGACTGGATAGAGGAAACCTTTATGTTTATTAACCTTTATGAGCTCTGGTGGCGCAGTGGTTAGAGTGCAGTACTCCAGGCTACTTCTGCTGACTGCCAGCTGCCTGCAATTTGGCAGTCCAAATCCCACCAGGCTCAAGGTTGACTTAGCCTTCCATCCTTCTGGGGTGGGTAAAATGAGGACCCAAAATTGTTGGGGGCAATTTGCTGACTCTGTAAACCACTTAGAGAGGGCTGTAAAGCACTGTGAAGCGGTATATAAGTCTAAGTGCTATTATTAGCGCTATTGCTATTAAGTGATCTTGATTAACGCTTCTAGGGTTTTCCACTTATTCACCACATCATATAGAGTCGGCATAGCAGAACTTGGAGGTGGATTAAATGTTGTTACCTGGTTTTATATGGTTATTTTATGGTTATAGATTTTAATTTGGATTATTTATCTGCTTCTAATCCCAAACTACGAATTCAGGGAGCTGTACTTTGCTGGGAGCTGGTAGATTGGAGCAGCCTGTAAATCCTGTAAGTAAGTAAATTACCTCTTTGACATTTCAGAGAACATAGGGGATATAAATAGAATAATGAATTACTAAAAAGTATGTGCAAGAATAGACATAAAGAGGAAGGTGACATACCTAAGAGATATGTGCAGGTTAGGGCATAAAAATATTTGTGTGAACTTTTTCTGCTTTGCTCATAGAAAAGTTGCAGCTGACAAAACGAGAATTTCAGAAAAACTGAAAGCCAGCCAGCTATCCTGAGGCATGTTTATGCAAGGTTATTGGTTCTGAGGTATTGTTTGTCAAGCCATGACAGATGCAAAGAGGCCCACCTGAAGCTGGGACAAGCAGATCAAGCTTTGGAGAAGAAAGAAACCGATCCATAATCCAAACTAAAATGGGGAGGAACTAGCCTGCTTTTGTTAATTAATTTAATTTATATTGCCGCCTATTTGGCCATGGTGACTTGAGGCGGCTTACACAACGTAAAACCATATTTAAAACAAAAAATAAAAATAAAAAACAATAAAAACTAACAAAAAGAATCAAATAAATTAATAAAATACAATAGAACAAAATCTGGAAAAAAAATAAAAAATAACCCCCCAACTCCCATCCTCACCCTGACAACAGCAGATCACACAAGCCATTTGATGGGCTCCATCCCACTCTGGGTTCCCCAGGCCCGCTGGCAAAACCAAAACTTCAGTGCCTTCCAAAAGAGTGATAGAGTGGGGGCCATTCTAATCTCTGGGGGAATGATATTCCAGAAAGAGGGAGCCACCACAGAGAAGGCTCTGTGACCCTCTTCTGGGTCCCACCAGATAAGTGTATCTCCCTCAGGGATGGGACCTGCAACATTCCCTGCCTCCCTGCTCTAATAGGTCAGGTAGATGTGACAGGCAATGATAATTAATGATGGACTAGTTGTGAAAAAGTGCAGATGAAATAACTATACATTGTTATTCATGTACATAGGTAGTCCTTGCTTTAGGACTGGTCACTTAATGATCACTTGAAGTTATGATGGACTTGAAAAAAATGACTTAGAACCTGTCCACAAAGTTACAACTATGGCACCACTATGACTACATTTCGAGTGTTAAGGCAACCAGCCTGCATTTGCAATCAGTTGCAGCTGTCACAAAATCCCACCATTACAGGCAAAAAATACCCATTGGACAAGCTGGATTCAAACTTATGACCACATGATTTGCTTAAGGATCATGTGATTTGCTTAATGACTGCAATGACTGGGATCAATGACCATTGTAAAAATGGTTGTAAACTTGAATTCAGCCTCATGGTGACTGAACTCATGATCACAATGACTTACAACAAAAATTTTGGTGTCAGTTGTGGCTGTAAGACAAGGACTACCTGTAATATTTTTTTTGGTCTGTCTTTGTGTACCAACTTGCCTTCTTTTACTAAGCTATAATTAACTTTATTCTTTCCAGATATTGTGGACTATACTTTTTTGAGACAAAAGGTCTTGCTGCCTGGGCATGATGGTACATCAGTCTGCAAAAATAAATTGACAAAGATATAGTTTGGGAAGCAGGGCATCGAAATGGATGGATGGATGGATGAACATCAGGGGTGGGATTCTACCGGTTTGGACCAGTTCTGTCATGCTCCTGATAGAGACTGACTCTGAGGAAGAGGAGGAACAGCCAACAGGGAGTGGGAGTGTGGCTCCAGAGGTGGTGGAGGAGGCTGGGGAAGGGAAGAGGCCGGCTGAGCAGTCAGAGGAGGATCCAAGCCCATCCCCTATCCATCCTAGGTCACGCAAGGAGGAGAGGATCAGGAAAAAGCAAGGTCTACTCAGGAGGAGATTACCATGATCCTCCTCGTGGCTTGCAGCTGGGAGCTATGTATATAAGTTTGTAACTGTGTAGTCAGAATTGCTGGAGTCAAAGTTTACTGTTTTCTTGGAAAGAGGTTTATCTTTGCTGGCATTCTTCTCATGGACTCTCCTCGGTTATCTTCCTGGAATGTATGATTAATTATCTTGGCTTGCTTCAGAACTCTCATCAATGCAGTTTGTTTCGGTTTTCTTTTTGCCTCATTATTTACTTTTGTGACTTTAAACTGTGTGTAATAAAACAGTAAAGTTAAGTGGAGGGCATTACCGGACTTTAATATATGTTTTGGCTTATTTTGAGAGACTACGGGTCATCACAGGTTCAGGCAAACCAGATATTAAGTTTTCATCTGGTTTGCCGAACCAGTATTTCAACCGACCGGCTCGCCCCACCCACCTCACCCCTCCCAGGTGTCTCCACACGGGCCATTTTCAGTGCAGGTAAATGCAGGGTATGGGTGGAGGTCTGGGAGGGGGGGAAAACAGGCTTTCTTGAAGTCTGGAAACGGGCCTGTTTCTGGCTTCTGGTGGGCTTCCAGAGCCAGGGGAAGGATGTTTTCACCCTCCTAGAGGCCTGGGGGAAGCCTCCAGACCCTTGGGAAGATGAAAAATGACCCTCTCGGAAGTTTCAGTAGGCCACACCTACCATGGCTATGCCCACCCAGCAACTGGGCAGTGTACCAGTTGCTGGGGTTTTTGAATCCCACCCCTGATGAACATACTCTTCTGAACATTGCTATGGAGTTTCTGGTTCAAACTATATCTTTGGCAACAAACTGCTGAATAATTAAATAAAACATTTCCGTGTATTAGTCCAGGGATGTCAAACTCAAGGCCTGCGGGCTGGATCCACAGCCTCCTGCAGCACTCTACCAGCTGAAAATAGGCTGTGGGGGGCACATGTGTTCCCCCCCCCCAATGGCCTGTTTTGGCCAGCAGGGTGCTGTAGGAGGCATCTGTCCCCTCTCCCTCCCCACTGGTCTACGGAGAAGAACTACAATGCTGATCCAACCCTCAAAGAAATCCTGTTTGACACCCCTGGTATTAGAGCATGTGACTGTCTTTGAAGGCCATCTGCTGGAAGACCAGTGGTAAGCTTGTGCAGTTGGTCGGTCACTGAGAACAGACTGCTGCCTACCTAGGCAAAGGGTCCGATCCGGCAAGGCACTTCTTATGTTCTTATGGGTGCTTGGGGTGTAGAGTGCATGCAATCTTTGTCTTAGGAAATTAAAGGCTTTGTTGGCCTTAGCAGACAGGGACCATCAGTCCCCAAAGGAATAAAGTATAATAACACCATACATGCCAATTGTCAGAGCCCTGTAGAGAACCCGAAGCCAGAATTAAGAAGTAGTAGCCAGTAACCAACTCAGTCAAATTTAAAGTTACTGGTTCTTTAAATTTAGCACATCAAATTAATCAAAAGTTGGAAACCTAAAGACTGTCTTGCCCAGATAAATTTTCAGCTCCAAAGAGACCTAATGCCAGCTAGATTCACTTTATGAGGATAATCATAAAGCTGACCCTTCCAGTTGTTTTCATAGTGCAGCCAATTATGTGAGATAATTCATTGCAAATAACATCTGGAGATACCCAAAGTAGGGAAGGTAGCTTTAGGACCAAAACCTTTGTTTTTACTAATTATAAAAGTTTACCAACATGACATCTTTGACACCTGAAGTGGTAAAAGAGGAAGAGGATGGGAAGGGGAAGAAAGATGCGGAGGAGGGAGATGGGGAGGAGGAGAAGGAGAAGAAGAAGAAGAAGAAGAAGAAGAAGAAGAAGAAGAAGAAGAAGAAGAAGAAGAAGAAGAAGAAGAAGACAACCAATGTCATGATTCATCAAATAGTCAACGGTTGAGTGGGTGCTCATTTCTAGAATATAAAACTTTGCCATTAATGAATCTATTACGCTGTAGTAAAAGTAATTCTTGATTTGCTATTGCTCTTGAAATTATTATATGTCTACCAAGGTTGCACTGAATCTATTGATCATCCTGTTGCACATTGCCAGTAAAAGCAATCATTTCGTTTAGTTTGCTGTGATTGTTTCTCTGGGGACTGTGACTCATCAAATGATAGCAACAAGCAAACCAAGTTAATATTCTGGGACATTAAGATGATAATTTTGTTTTGATGTTATCCAGGTGGCATTCAATGTGTATTGCCAGGAGAATGGTATTCAACACAGCTGCAGAATTTAAAAAAAAAGGTTCATATCCAGGTGGAAATATATTTGATTGCTACTTGCTGGAAACATTTTAAACAGGAGGAAATTGCATTAAATATACTGAGACTTTTGAACAAGGAAAGGTTACATTTAGATTGTAATTCAAATTGGATTTGTGAATCTTTTAATGTATCATCCATAAGGAATCCAAATATGCACAAATAGCCAATATAGAAACTAAGGAGAAAACTAACTTGGCACTTTTATTAATGAAAATATTCAGAAAATCAGTTTTTTTTAACAATTCACCACCAGGTCTAATCTTGAATAAAGAGGACTTTTGAATTTAGCCAAGTTTTAAATTGCAGAAGGTCTTGTTTGCTAAAGGTCTTGTGTGAATATGAATAACTGTGATTCAATCCCATTTCTGCCTAACGATTTTATTGATATTTGTCTTGCCTCCATCTCCTTTAAATTAAGGTTTGGGGCCCCTTTTTCTTTGCAACAAAGTTTGCATTTGGGATAGACAGTCTGTTCTTTTATTGGCATAAAGAGATTTTCATTGATCATTTGCCTTAATATATTCCCTCGTCTTTTCTCCCTTCTCACTTCTCGTGTAAAGCCTTGTGCAACATCAACGAAGATTTATTGTCAATGATTTATTAAAATGTAATCTCCAGGTTAGTATGTATTATAAAATGAAATCTGCGGGCTATCTCGGTTTAAATGTGCAACCTACTTTGTCAAAGAAAACAAATGATTAAATTTTCATTAGTACGAGTAGAATTTGATAATGAAATAGGAAATGTCTTTATGAACCACCCAAGCTCCCTGAAGTATTAGGGTATGTATATTGTAAAGCAATATACTGCTTAATTGTCATTTGGTGAGGGTGCAATTTCTCCTTAATAGTCACATTTTTCCCCCTCGCCTTACCCTATCCTTTAATTTGAATTACCCAATCTTGTTTAATTTTTCCCTAGGAAAGGTTTCCGCTTGCCCTAGCAATATTATAGTTGCTAATTCAATTACACTGAAATAGTTTAATAGAAAATATAATTGCTTATTCATACAGAATACACATTAAGGAAATGCAAAAGCTCATACCTCCGGGTAAATGCGTATTAGTACTTTGGAAACTCAGATGGGAATGCTGGATTGGCAAAAGAGTGGCTAATCTTTAATTGTTCATCACCTGCCTTCCAAATAATATGAATGGATCCAAACTAAATGACCACTCATTACCCGTTTCAATTTAGGAGCTTAGCTGGGGTCAGCGGATTGCTTATGCTGATCGCGATGATTTGAAGTTGTGATTACCATAAGCAATTTAAATTTTATCGATCCAACCTTCTGAAAGTTGTAATTGAGCAGAGAGGTTGGGCCTGTGGCTCTTCCAAATGAAATTGTACTCTGAAGCCGTTGCTGGATTACTGGAAGAATCGATAAGCAGTCAGTCACGTTAACAATGAAATAGCTCCATTAACATACAGCACTATTGGTGAAACTTTATTTAGGAAGGGTGTTGCGTGCACTTCATTGTTTCGTCAATGAATCTCCATTGTGGAGGGCAAAAGGATTGCTTATGTTTGCCTAATAAATAGGCATCCTCCTCCATCTCCTCCTCCTCCTTGCTAATTATGATCTACAAATCTAGGTGGATAGCTGGGAGGGTGAGATTTGAAAAAAAAGAAAAGGGACCCAGTACTTGGAACTGGGGTTTGCATCTCATATCACCTTGGAAATGATTCAGGATCATTTGTCCTTCCCCTCTGCAGAACCATTGATTGCACCAAGGCTGCAATTTATGTGATTTTTCAGCAAGCCAATACTAAACTGGTTGCTCGTATATCATTTTGCAGGTGGTTGCTTAGTACGTTCATCCATGGTTTCAATGAAGACACTGTCTTGAGGCTTCCAGGGTCATTATCTGATGGGAAGTGGGGAACTGGAAGAGGAGTTCTGATTGTTCGCCAATTGGATGTATGAAATTGTGCAACCTGACACTTCCCCAACAAACTTCTAGATCATTCATCCCAGTTGAATTTCAATACTAGAGAACAGTACTTGTTTATTCAAGATATTTTGCATTTACAGATTCCATGAATATCCAATAATATCCACCTGTGCAGCTGAAGTTAGTGACAGTCCAGCACTTGGACAGACCTGCCTGTACATCTGCCTATCTACAGCAGCAAGTCTAAGCTTCCTTCTGTTGCAAACAGAGCAATCTGTTGAATGTCACTTTATATCAGGGGTCGCCAACCTTTTGGACCTCAGGGACCACCAAACTCATAATTTTAAATCCCACGGACCAGAGACCCTGGGAAAAATCCCTAAAAATGTCTGCAGGAAATTCCCCACCCCGTTTTCCTACCAATCGATCATTCTTTATTTGGGATCTCAGGATACCATTTCCAGCTTCGTTCTCAGGGAGGAGGGAGAGAAGAGAGAGAGAGAGAGAGAGAGAGAGAGAGAGAGAGACTTTTGGCTTCATGCAAGGAAAGCAGCAGAAGCAGCAGAAGTCTTTCTTTTTCTCACCCAAATTCCGCCAGAAATGAGTCTTTGTGGGACTTGTCACACCAGCGCAGCCTCTTGGAGCAGGATTGCCTTGCAGGGTCCAAAAGACTCATTTGTGGTGGAGTTTGAGGAGAGGGAAAGAAAGACTTTGGCTGCTTTCCTTGCCTGCAGCCAAAGCAGAAGAAGAAAGCAGAAGAAAAGCAGCCCAGTGGCCAGGGGAGGTGCATGGGGTGAGTAGGTCAAGTTCCCTCCCACCTTTCCCCCTCCCCTCACTAACTTATATTGTCGCAATGCAAGCTACACAAGCCTTGTGTTCCCATGCAGCTTGGATAATTGCTTTGAGGGTGCTTTGGGGGTGACATTTCTCTGTGGGCCACCAATTGTTGCCGGCTCATCTAGTTGGCGACCACTGCTTTATTATATTAGTCCTTCATGAGCTGCCATATATCCTCTAATCCAAGGTTATCAAATCAATTTCATTGAGGGCTGCATCAGGGCTGTGTTTGACCTCAGGGGCCCAGGGTGGATGTGGCCAGGATGGGCATGGCCAGCTTGACATCATTCATGTTGGGGGGGGGGCACCTGTGGTGGCCCAAGTGCTCTGCCAACAAAAAATGGGCTCTAAATTCCATTTTTTGGCTGCAACAGCCTCCTGTGCCCTCCTGAGCTCCATTTTTGCTGGCAGAGGCACCACGGGCCAGTTTCCTTTTGCTGTTTCCAGGGCAGTCCTGGGAGCCAAATCTAAGCAATCCACAGGCTGGATCCAGTCGCATTGGGCCTTGATTTTGACACCTCTGCTCCAATCCAATCTGTGCATGGACTTTATATCTGCGTTCCCAAGATATGTTTGGACATGCATTTTGTCCTTAGCTAATTCATGTCCATTCCTTTAGCTAGTTCAGACAGGACATTAACCCCATGAGTAGGCAATACTATCTTTATTGTAAAGCTACAGCCACAGCATCTTTGCACCTCTCTCATTGCTTGCCTTACTTTTCTGGATAATTTGGGAGGGTCCTTTCTGAGAGGGCTTTGACCACACGAGGTGGTATTCAGCAGGTTCTGACCAATTCTGGAGAACCGATAGTGGAAATTTTGAGTAGTTCAGAGAACCTCTGACTGCTTCCGCCCCATCCTATTCTGCCTTCCCAAGTGCCCAGCTGATTGGCTTGAGTCTTCTTTTGTTGCCCTACCACAGGAGAACAGAGCTGGAAAGCAGGTTAAAGGGGTGGGGAAGGAGTGGAGATTTTACAGTATCCTTCGCCTGCCATGCCCCACCAAGCAATGCCCACAGAACCAGTAGTAAAAGTTTTGAATCCCCACCATGACTGAGAATTCCCTTAATCTGACCATTGTCCTAGCTGCATATCTTCTTCCTGTCTCCCAAGGGTCCTCTCACAGCCTGTTACAGCGCAGCACACGCTAGAAGGCACCAAACATGCAAGACATTTTGCCATTTGAAACTGGCAGATTTTAGATCTATTGGTAATTTCCACTTTGGCCAACAAATATGACCTAATAACATATTAATATTTTAATGACACCAACATTAAGCTATCAGAGTTTGTTGAGTGTATTTTTAGTGGCACCATTAGTGTGTGTACTGAATGGTAGAAAAGTGAAAGTTGAAATGAAGACTTTTATTTGGATACTCAAGTGGGTGCTCACAGAAAGTTGTGCACAAAACATATATATTTCTGCTTCAGAGCTCCAATTTTACTGTTCCACGCACATGGAAGTTTTATATAAGACAGTTAACAGGTAACAGATAAACAGAATTGGAAGGGATCTTGTAGTCATCTATCCAACCCCCTGCCCAAGTGGGAGACCGTACATCATTTCTGACAAATGGCAGTCCAATCTCTTCTTGAAAGTCTCAAGTGATGACGCTCCCACAACTTCCGAGGGCAACTTCTGTTCCATTGGTTGATTGTTCTCACTGTAGAAAGTTTCTCCTTATTTTCCAGCTGAATCTCTCCTTGTTTCCATCTATGTGTTGCTTGTCAGCGCTTCGGGCACTTTAAGAAAATAGCCTGAGCCCTTCTCTTGTGGCAGCCCCTAAAGTATTGGATGACTGCTATCATGTCTCCTCTGGTCCTTCTCTTTACTACACTAGCTATGCCCAGTTCTTGCAAATGTTCTTCCATAACGTTTTAATCTCCAGTCCCTCATCATCCTGGTTGCTCTTCTCTGTACTTTTCTAGAGCAGTGGTTCCCAAAGTGGGCATGCTTTGAGGGGTGCTAAGAGGCAAGGGGCCGGCAGGGGGGCACTAAGAGGCAGAGGGGGTGTTCAAGGCACTGGCTATTGCACCGTTCCGGAGCCAGCACCTCGAATGCGGCAGTGGTGGCACATTATGTGCTGCCGCGCCACATTCAACACGCCCCCCCACTGCCTTCCTCTAGCATCCCCAAGGGGCCCAGCAGAGGGGCGACTAAGAGGAGGCGCAGGGGGCATTTCGAGGCACGGCTTCGAGAGCAGTGCACCAGTCAATGGGTGAGCCTGCAGGGCCAGCGCCTTGAACGCCCGCTTCTGCCGCTCTTAGCATCCCCAAGGGGGCCAGCAGAGGGGCGCTAAGAGGCAGCAGGGAGGTGTTTGAGGCACCGGCCCTGCAGGCCATTGACTGTTGTACCCGACAAAGCCAGTGCCTTGAATGCGGCAGCATACTGGGAAAAGCTGACCCAACCGAGCTTTCCCAAAGTGCCGCCGACTGTCGCGATTCTGTCTGTCCATCATCCATCCATCCACCTATCCATCCATTCCTTCCATCCATCCATCCATCCATCAAAAAGGTCTGTCTGTCTGCCTGCCTGCCTACCTAACTGCCTGCCTGTCTTTCTGTGTGTCTACCTACCTACCTACCTACCAATATAGATCTGTCTATCTACCTACCTATCCATCCATCCATCCATCAAAAGATCTGTCTTCCTGCTGCCTGCCTACCTACCTACCTATCTATCTATCTATCTATCTACCTATCTATCTATCTACCTGCCTACCTACCTGTCTCTCTACCATCCATCCATACATGTTCAAAGCACCAGCCCGCAGGCACATCGGGAAAGTAGAGGCAACGCCAGTCTGGGTGGGAGGGAGAGAGAGAGTGAGAGAGAGAAAGAGAGAGACCTGATGCATCAGATTCAATGAGGCCTAGTTTAGACTGAGGACCTTTTCCACATTGAAACATCTTTCACTTCTATTCTATTCACAATCTTTCGCTTCTATTAAAGCTTCCATTAAAGAAGATTAATTCTATTAAATCCACATTTTGTGGATGAAACATGGTCAAACTATCAGGAAGCTCTCACATTTTGTTGAGGCTTTAAACAGGATCCATTGGACCAGATCTCCACCCCAAATTACTTTTCCCCAATGTATTACAGTGCCAATTCTGAAGAAAGGCAAAACCAAAATGTACTTGTAATTACAAGAAACACACACCCACACACACCACACAACTACCTTCTAACCGCTGCTGGAGCAGGTGACTGGAATAGAATAGATATCTCATGATCTTTATTACCTCCTCCTCCCTCCTTCTTTATTTCTTTTTCTTTCTGTCCCTTCCTTCCATCTCCCCTTTCTTTGTCCCATTTTTCTTTCCCCTTTCTCTTTCTTTTTCTTCTCTCTTTTATCTCTCACTTTCTTTTCTCTCTTCTTTATCTCTTACTTTCTTTTCTCTCTCTCTCCTTCTTCCCTTCTCAGGCTCACGCCACTGACTTGGTGCACTGCTCTGCTCGGACTTGCTTGGGGAGGTCCTAGCGGGCTCAATGGGGGTGGACCTGCGGGGCTGGCACCTAGAAATGGCAGTAGCAGCACATTTGAAAAGTTGAGGCAAAAGAGCGCCGAAGGGCGGTATTTTTGCTGCAAAGAATCACAAAAGCTTCTGGTTTTGTGCCAAGAAGGGACACACGCACGTGTCAATGCAATTCAGCAACATAAAATAGAAATACAAATAAAAATCAACAAGAATTGGCAAACATCTCTGATTAGATTTCTATTCACTTCTAGGATCTAATCAGAGATGCTTTGCCGATTCTAGTCCAATGGACCTGATCCAGCAGGGTTGGAAAGGGAGTGTGTGTGTGTGTGTGTATGTGCCTGACTGTCAAAACTCCAAAAACAGATCCAAGTAGGTCTAGGGAGGCCAGTCATAAATTAGAACACTTGCTAAAAAACCGGCCATTAAGTGAGGACCACTTGTATTTGGTTTGCCAGCCCACCCAGTCACATGAACCCAAACCACAACCTACCCAGTCATGTGACCGGCAAGCCACACCCTTAATTAGCCATGCCTACAGAAATTGATCGCAACCCTGGGTGGGGGCACTGGAAGGATGAGTTTGTAGCACCAAGGGGGCAGTGGACTGAAAAAGTTTGGGAACCACTGGTCTAGAGTCTCAACATCTTTTTTTTTTTAATTAATGTAACCTCTTATTGGTTCCACTGACCAGCAGCTGCAACTTCCAGGTTCCCAAGCTGAGATCTTGCCTACCTCCTGCTAAGTTATGTACAGTACAGCCTTCCTGCGGATGAACTTGTCTCTTTGTGCCTCATGGAATCTTACTTCTACTTCTTACTTACTAGCAACAATACACAAGTGGTTTGCCTACAATTTCTTTCAAAACCTTTTCTCCTTCCAAGTTCCCTATTTTGCCTGTAACTGTTTGCTTTGGGGGATCAGCCAAAAGCTCATTTTGGCTTTGGGGGATCAGCCAAACTCTTGAAATTTGCTAGTTGGTTCTTTTAAATGAACAAGATGTGAACACGGAACCTTTTGGATGCAACATATCTTCTTCTTGTGCCATATCTGTCATTGGACGTTGGCAATCATGTTGATGATCCTATTTTTATCAACAGCTGCATGTAAAAGCACTATTGAGTTTTGTCCAAACCAGTCTCTTACCTTTTGAAGCCATGATGTTCTTCTTCTGCCTGGACCTCGTTTGCCTTCAATCTTTCCCTGGAGGATTAAGTGAAGTAAGCCTTATTTTTCTGAGTGTCGCATCACATTCTTGTATGGTACGGGAGCAGCTCTGTAGCAGACAAAAAAGCTCTACAGAGAATCATTAAAACTGTCCAGAATATCACTGGGCTCCAGCTACCAGCCCTGGATGACATCTTTGCATCTGACTGTTTGAGGAAGTTGCACAACATTCTCAGAGACTCTTCCCATCCTGCTTACAATCTTTATGAACTGTTGCCTTCTGGCAGAAGATACAGAACAATTGAAACTCGGACCACACATTTTTCTGAATAGTTTTTATCCCAGAGCTATAATTTCACTTAACAATGAACTTAAGGACCATCATCAGTCAGCTGTTGGACAATATTATTTGGTCTGTTGTGTGGATGCTTGTGTGTTTTTAGGAGGTGGGGAATTTTGGCGGGTGGGGAGTGTTTGGGGATTATCATATGTGTGTGCATGTTGAGTCTGGTCTCTGGGTGTTATGTGAATATCGCTGTATATATTCTGAGTATATAAGTACAATGACAATAAAGAATTCAATTCAATCAATTCAATTACCATGTCCGAAATATTTTAATTTTCACTTTTTTATGGTTTTGATATTTTCCCTTGGCTTTTCCAGAAGGCTTTCTATTGCTAAGTGAAGCCTTCATTAAGTGCCCCAATTTTTTGACTTTTCTTGCCACCGTTGTTGAGTGAATCACTGAAGTTGGTAAATTAGTAACACGGTTGTTAAGGGAAACTGGTTTCCCCAATGACTTTGCTTTCCAGAAGGTCGCAAAAGTTAATCACATGACCCCTGGATACTGCAAACGTTGTAAGTATGAGTCAGTTGTTCCAAGCACCTGAATTTGTCATGTGACCATGTTGATGCTGTGGGGGGCATAAATGTGAACAATGGTCAAAAGTCACTCTTTTTCAGTGATGTTGTAACTGTCACTAAATGAACCATTATAAGTCGAGGACTACCTGTAATTAAAAAGAATTTCAGAAGAAGGCAATGTCTGGCTATTTTTGTGAAACTTTATGGGTGCAGCACCCAGGAGCTGAGTTTCTTTCAAATCAGAAGTCAGCAGGTTCTGACCAGTCCTGGAGAACCAGTAGCACAAATTTTGAGGAGTTTGGAGAACCAGCAAATACCACCTCTAACTGGCCCCACCCCCATCTATTCTCTGCCTCCCGAATCTCAGCTGAACGGCTGGGTCTTCTTTGGTTGCCCTGCACAGGAGAATGAAGCTGGAAAGCAGGTTAGTAGGGTGAAGAGGGAATGGGGATTTTACAGTATCCTTCCTCTGCCACACCCACCAAGCCATGCCCACCAAGCCATGCCCACAGAACTGGTAGTAAAAAATTTTTGAATCCCACTACTGTTTCAAATCTATATATACATCTATATGCCTATAACTATTTTAAAAGTAGCTATTATATCCTTGCAAATTGTAGAGAAAGGCAAATACTTACAGAGGGCACTGAAGTCCAGCTCAAGATATTATCTATTTTAAGCCATGCAACTGTTCTTCCTTATAAGATTTGAATAGACATCAAGAGTCACTTGTTGAGACCAGTGGCTGTCTAAATTGAATAAACCAATAAATCACCTGTTAAAACATTTCCATGTTTGAAAGTATTAAAACCCTTTCCCCCAATGTAGAATTTCTCTACATATTCTATTCTTGGGTTTTCTGCATTTTGTGGTGGTGTGACCTACTTAAAGTCCTCATTCTACAGATACACACCAACATACCCCCAAATATAAGGGGAAAAAAGCACTTTTGTATTCTTGAAGTTTCCTCTTTTCCTTTATAGCCAAATTATAACTTTGGGGGTGTGTGGGTGTCACATTTAAATCGACTCGCAGCCAAATCGAACGGCGGGTGGAGAAGAATATACCACAAAGCTTCTTTAGGGTGCCCTTTTTAGACTTCAAACAAGTAAGTTTTGAAATTCATGTAATTTTTTTTACTTGTTTTAAGCACCATCATAAACATCTGCCATCTGGTATGAAAATTGCTTCATATGGCAGGTTGAGATTTATTTAAAAGTTCTTTGTCTTTGAATCCTCCCCCTGCTGCATTTTCCAGCTGAGTAATTTAAACTTGCAGGTATTTAAATAGCCATTTATCAGTATAATGGAAAAGCATAGTTAAAAAGAAACACTCCGTATAACTGCTGTCATTTCACCATAGGAACATGTTACTCCTGGTAATGGCGCAAACCAGCTGGCTGAGGCTTCCTTTCCACTGAGATCAGCGTTTTGATCTTTGGAAAGAAACGTAGATTGGCCATGCCAAATGGAACCGTGAAGTCCTCAGATAAATATGTGCTACAAAAAGACAGTGGAGTGATCTACACATCAGGGAATGTGCCAAAAGATCAGTCATATTTTTATTGGCCATATTGACAGAGTATGTTTATTAAGAAATGATAGCCATATATGGGGTAGATATACAAATCCTTTTGTTCTTGGCATATTAAAGAAATAAATGGCAACGATTCACTGGAGAAAGCAATTATGTTTGGAAGAGTTAATGGAAAAAGTGTCAGGGTTCCAAGTAATAGATCCATAGCTAGCAAAACTCCAAGGCAGGTAGATTCCTTAAAGAATAGCTTTAATTGGAAATATCATATTGGCACAATTCTGATGAAAACCAACTCTTGATGTTCCCGCCATTTTCACCTCATTAAAAATAAAAGTTTTCCTACTTTCTCAAAACAATCAGTCACAGGTCCAATCACAGATCCAATCATGCTGTGGACTGGCAGCTGGGTAGCATCACTCTGCCTTCCTCCAGCCAGGTGTGAGAATGTCCTTGGTTCCCAAGGGAAAATATTTTGTTTTGGCTACAGAATCCCCTCTATCTCAAATCCCCCCTCCCTGTCCCTCAGCTCCAGTGAGGGTAACACGGAAGGTCAACTTGAGGGTTGACAAAAAGGAAACCAGGCAGGAGCAGCCAGGGATAGAATCAAGATCATATGAAGTATTAGTAACTTACCAAGCATTGGTAAGATCACACTTGGAATACTTCATCCAGTTTAGATCATCACAATATTTAAAAAAAATGCTGAGACTCTAGAAAGAATACAGAGAATTGCAACAAGGATGATTAGACAGCTGGATTGGATATGTCTAGTCTAGTGAAAAGGATAAGGGGTGACATGAAGACTAGCAGTCTTCCAATATTGGAGGGGCTGATCAACCTATTTTCCAAAGCACCAGAAGGCAAGACCCCTCAAAAAAATTAAAATAAAAATGGATGGAAACTAATCAAGGAAAGAAGCATCCTAGAACTAAGAAGAAATTTTGTAATGGTGGAAACAATCAAACAGTGGAATGGCTTACCTTCAGAAGTGGTTGGTGTCCCATCACTGGAGGCTTTCAAGAAGAGACTGGATAGCCATTTGTCTAAAATGGTACAGGAACTCTGCTCAAGCAGAGGATTGGACTAGATGACTTCCAAGGTCTCTTCCAACTCTGTTATTCTGTGTGATTCCATTTGATAGGCTATCAAAGCACATGATGGCTACTCACTATCAAAACTGACACTATCCAAAGTATAGAAAACTCCAAAGTAGTGGTGCAAAATTGGAAGATGTGGAGAGACCTGGCCCGTAGAATTGCCAAGAGATGGACACAACTGATTGGCTATTTTCTTCCTCCTCCTCCATCATCATCGCCATCATCATCTCTTTATTTTTTTTCCTATCACCTCTCATGATGATTTAATGAAAGATAATTTGCTGCTGAAATATCAAAATAAAAAGAAAACATTGGTGAAAGTCTCATTTGTGGAGAAGTTCTTTTGACAAGCTAGCTAAGACTTTCTGTCTTTCATGGAACAATCATCTCTCTAATGACACTCAGCCTCTCTATTTCCTAGACTTCAACTGAGAGGGCTTCAACCAGGGGCTTTCACCCACTTCCCCCAAAATTGGGTTGTCAGGGAGATTTTAGAGTGATGGAAAGAAGTGTCACTTTCAGCTTCTCTATCTAGCTAAGGTTTTGCAATATCGGATGAGCTAATAAAATTATAATTCAACAGCATTAATAAGGCAACGTGTGTCAAACCATTGTCAGAACTTGCATTCTTGAATAGGCAAATTGGTCTCAGACGTCCGGTGAGAACAACCACCAATGTCTTCAGTGAACCTTTCAAACAATGCTAAGAATCACGCTACTTTTAAAATTTCCCATAATGCCTTGGTGTCACCACTTCAACACATGGACAATTAAAGTGGCAGACCACGGAAAGATGGGGAGTCAGCCTTTTAAATGTCCCACAGCATTCCCAAATAACCACATTATGAGATATATTGAAAATGATCATGGCAAAAGTACTGGCATATAGGAATCTGAATTGTCATATCAGGGGGAGGGGTAGCATATAAATTTAATAAATAAATAAACCTTCATTTTCCTGCTGTTGAATCGGGCACTGCTAAGATGCAGTAAGAGACCCAATGGAAGATCTTTTACAGAAGGATTTTCTCAAATCAAGAGTGGACAACATGTTGGCTTGTAAGAGATGCGAGTTATTTCTCTTAAAGATCTCTTAACTGCAATTAGTGTATATTAAAAATGTTTTAGCCTTGGCTAATCTGCTATTCTTCAGATGCAGAAAAATAGCCTTTATTTCTAAAGCAGGGTTCCCAAACCTGGGCCACAGACTGGTACTGGTCCATAGCTTGTTAAAAATCAGGCCATAGAGCTGGAAGTGAGATACGGATGAACAAATGAAGCCACTCCCCAGTGCTAGCATCATCACTTCAGCTCTACTTCAGATCATCAGGAGTGTGAATCCTACTGTAAATTGTGCATGTGAGGGAATCTGGGTTATGCCCTCCTCCTCCTCCTCCTCCTCCTCTTCCTCCTTCTCCTCCTCTCTGCCCCAATCCATGGAAAAGTTGTCTTCTGCGAAATTGGTCCCTGGTGCCAAAAAAGATTGGGGACTGCTGCTTTTTTATTTGGGCCAATGGCAAATGAAACAGATCCAATCACTTGCCCCATTGGAGTCCTTGGTGGTCTCTGAGCTTGGTTGTTTTCTTGCAGACATTTCATTACTCAACTACCAAGCACTGCTAGCACTGCAAGTATTACCAAGCTGGGTGTTACCTAGTTGGGCAACGAAATGTCTGCAAGAAAATCACTAAGTTTAGAGAGCACCAAGGACTCCGCAGCTCAACTCTGAACTGCAAACATTCTCTTCTTTTGGTATCACGTATGGATGTCAAATGCTTCAGAAAACATGAAAATGGGATCTAGCACTGATCATGTTGCATAGTTAGGTAATGAAACATCTGCAAAACAAATCCCACAACCAAGCTCAGAGAGCACTGAGGCCACCACAGTTCAACTCTCAGCTACAAAATATTCTCTTCTGTTTGCCACTTAATTTTTTTTGAAGTTGTATGTCACCCTCTAAAAATTGAGTTTTCCAATCTATGTGTGTGTCTTATATTGAGGGTATCCAAATCTGTAGAATGAAATAATGAATAAATGTTCTCCTTCTTCCTTTCCTGCTCCTTCTGTTGTTGATATTTATTAAAAACTGCTTTGAATAAAACAGACCACTGGCATACATTGTGACAGATAAAGAAGACAGAATACTTAGATCAACTTGTGACAGGTAGGAGTTGATTTTTGTTCATTATGTTTTACTTCCTCAGCAGAACTTCACCGTACTGGAAAATAAAAAATAAAGTCCAAAATTCAAACATGATTCAGTTTTTGAATCCAAGAATGCCATAACAGTCTGACTTTATTTTATCAAGGCCCTTTTTCTAGCACTCTCTCTCTCTCTCTCTCTCTCTCTCTCTCTCTCTCTCTCTCTCTCTCTCTCTCTCTCTCTCTCTTGCAGATTCAGCACAAGAGCCAAAAGAACAGGAGATGTCAATCAAAGGATCTGAAAGAAAGATTTTTAGTCCATCTTTAATAACAGTATTCAGAAAATCAGCTAGATTCCACCAGCTCTTTTCAATCAAGCCAATGCACTCAACTGGATAATATCTCACACATGTGAATTTGTTTGGTGGAGTTAAGTGGCAGAAAGAAGCAACTCTAATTTGTTCTGTTGTTATTGCCCTTTCATTTGGAGTGACCAAAACCTCAAAATGCGAAAGTCAGAGGAAGAAGGTGGAAGAGGGTGGGTGGGAATAAAAAAGAATGGCTGATTAGTTTTCACTGAGTCTTTTTATGCATTTGAATACCTTAATCAAGTCCCGTCTAACTTTTCTTCAGTTGGGTTTTGCTGTCTCTCAACATGCTTTATATAACATGAATAAAGTACAAATTGCAACACAATCTCAAGCACATATTCAAGTTTTTTTTTTAAAAAAAGAAATAAAATAAAATCAACCCCTTTGCCTTGACTTGCATTCCTTTTGTGTTTGTTTTCAGCAATCATTCCTCTGATTGTGTTTACTGGCATTGAATGCTCAAAGAGAAGCGAAGGAATGTTCTCAGAAAGCAAATAGGAATTTGCTAATGTAAGTATTTGTGGGGTGGGAGTGGAGGGGGTGGAATCCCAACCTAGCAACAACCTTGACTCTCAGATTTCCATCTGCTCATCAAGTCTTGGACTAGAAACATCTACGTAACCTTTGGGGCCCATCACAGATGACAAATACAGCTTGAGTTTCTTCCATCAAACCTGTTGAGTAAATTAGCTACAGATCTACAACATATCATCTTTGATTAAAAGAAAAATCCCATCCCATTTCTTTTTAGGTCAAGGAACATCTCTGTCTGTATTCAATCTTTCTTCCAAGAGGCCCCACCATGACCATTGTAAGCTCGTTTTCCAGGGGATTTGGAAAAGGGTGTTGTTTGGCAGTGTGGATGCCATGTATCTGCAAGAGAACAAGGAGGGAGAGCAGGCTGTCTACAGATAGTCCTCGACCTCTAACCACAATTAGGACTGCAGTTGTTCAATGGATCACACACACTTTAAGTAAATTTGGGTTCCTCCATGGACTTCATTTGTCAGAAATTGACTGAGAAGATCGCAAATGGCAATTATACGGACTTGGAACACTGCAACCATTGTGTGGGTGGTTCTTAACTTATGACTGTTATGAAGCCCAGAATTACAGTTGCAAATTGTGCAAATGTCCAACACAGTTCTAGGCTGCATAAACAGAGGGATAAAATCAAGATCATGTGAAGGGTTAATACCACTTTATAATGCCTTGTTAAGGCCACCCTTGGAATACTGCATCCAGTTTTGATGGCCACAAAATAAAAAAAGATGTTGAGATTCTGGAAAGAGTGAAGAGAAGAACAACAAAGATGATTAGGGGACTGGAGGTTAAAGCATACAAAGAACGGTTGCTAGAATTGGATATGTCTAGTTTGATGAAAAGAAGGATTGGGGTGACATGATAGTAGTCTTCCAACATCTCAGGGGCTGCCACAAAGAAGAGGGAGTCAAACTATTTTCCAAAGGGCAAGACAAGAAGCAATGGATGGAAACTAATCAAGGAGAGAAGCAACCTAGAATTAAGGAGAAATTTCCTGACAGTGAGAACAATTAATCAGTAGAATGACTTGCCTGTAGCAATTGCGGATGCTCCAACACTGGAGGTTTTAAAGAAGAGATTGGAGAACCATTTGTCTGCAATGGGAAAGGGTTTCCTGCCTAAGCAGGGCCTTGGATTAGAAAACTTCCAGGTCCCTTCCGATTCTGTTATTCTATTCTATTCAATTTAAATTATCATGCTACCAACCCAACTTTATAACACTTTTTACAGTAGTCATTAAGTGAACATGATAGTCATAAAATGAATGCCACAACCATTAAGCAAATGGTGCAGCCATTAACCAAACCCATTGTTCACGGTTTCTGGCAAAATATGTTGTAAAACCAGTTACATGATCGGAAGATGTTGCAAATGAACGTAAATGTTGGCTGGTTGCTCAACATCCAAAATGTATAATCATATGAGCATGGAGGGGGGCTGGCCCTCAGTATATTTTTTCAAGCCTTAGCTTCAAATGTCTTTTAGCAACTTGAAATTTTGATCATGTGACTGTAGGAATGCTGCAACAATCATGAGTGCAAGGACCAATCATAAATAATTTTTTCCCCAGTGTTGTTGGTTCTTTGAACAATCTTAAATGAACAGTTATAAGCTGAGAACTACCTGTATAGACAACCTTGATTTGTCTTACTTCCGATAAAGGAGAATCTCTGTAGCACAGGGCTGAAATGACGGGGTCCTTGGTGCTTTCTGAACTTGATTATTTTCTTGCAGATGTTTCATTACCAAACTAGGTAACATCATCAGTGCTAGTAACTGGGTAATGAAACATCTACAAGAAAACAAGCTCAGAGAGCATCAGTGACCATTATCTTACTTCCTCCCACATACTTTTTAAGAAAGGAATAAATGAAACAGGGCTCTGAACAAACCAGGCATCTCTGCAGAGTACTTATTGAAAGGATGAGTAGAATATGATGCATCTAATCTTCTGTTGGAGAGATCATAAAACCTAGAAATGGAGATCCATTACATCTTCTGTAAGAGGCATAGGTATGTGGGGAGTGTAACTGCCAGCATGGGAATTCTGGTAGTTGGTATCCTAATATACCTAGGCAACACCAAGTTGGGGGCAAATCCAATCATGCAGTAGCAATATTTAAATGGGCTAAAATGTTCTATCAGGTATAAGAAACCTCAGGTCATCTATCAAGTTCCAACAAGGTTTGGGAGATATTTCATCCCATTGGGAGAGAAGAAGGGGAAAAGGAAGGAGACAAGAGAAATAATTCTTCTTTTAGAATCTTGATGGTCCTGAATATTGAAAAACAAACATCATTGCCCAGAGTGTCCATTGTTATCTTTCTGGATGTCTATGAAGATTCTCAGTCATCCAGGTCATGTTTTCCCCAAAGGTGTTTTTTCAGGAGGCAACTGGACTTCCTATGTTTTTTCTTTGAAAGCGTTTCGCTTCTCATCCTAGCTGAAGAAGTGTTCTGTCCCAAACCCTTTTCCAATCAGACAAACAATAATCAAAGGGAACAGAAACCTTTTAATGAGTCTTACGAATCCCCGGTTAAAAGGCTGCTGCAAACTAATTAACTTTGATAAGCACAAACCTCGCCAAAACTGTAAGAGACTGCCAAGAAACATAGATAAGAAATACTTCCCAATGCAAGAGTCCAACTTAAGATACTGTCCAACAAGGCTGAGTTTCAAAATGTCTTTGCTTCCTGCAAATAATGTTTGCTTCACAGCTGGCTTTTATCTTCTTGAAGGAGGGGCCATTACCTTGCAGCCTTACTCCCGAGTCACCCATGCTGTTGCAGCTGCTCTTTCCTGTGAGCAATTCTGTGCACATGTGCACAGGTTCCTCGGGAATCTCTTCATCATTGCTGCCAGCCCCCACAATCTCTGAAGGCAGCAGTCCATTCCCTAATGGTCCTGGCCCCACATCTGAGTCCTTGCTCTCCTCAGCCGTCCGCACCTGCTGCCGGCTAACCACAACAATAAGCTTCTTGGATGGGAAGCAAAACATCTTCAAAGGAAAAAACAAAACAGTCCAGTTATCTCCCGAAAAAGCACCTTTGGGACCTCTTTCTGCATGGGTTTGGCAGGTGATTAAAAGGATGTCATAGCGTGGCTGGCTGAGGAATCCGGGAAGTTGAAATCCACAAGTCTTAAAGTTTGCCGAGTTTGGAAACTCTTGCCATAGGGCACTGAATGGGGTTGCTGGCAGACCTTCTGCAAGCTGGAGATTGAAAGTTGTTTAATGGGGTCTGCTGAAAGAAAACAAATATTTGTAGCTTGGGATTGAACTGTGGGGTCCTTGGTGTTCTCTGAATACTCCCTTACTAGCACTGATGATGCTAACCCAATTTGATAATGAAAGATCTGCGGGAAAACAACCAAGCTTGGGGAACACCGAGGACCCCACAATGGGCTCTGCATTTTCCAAGCTCTCTTCTTTTTCTGGGTTAGCACATGAACCAGTGCTACCACATCCTGTGACAAAACACAAGCAACATTTGATGCACAAACTGTAGTTCTGTCTTGCCAGGATTCAGTTTAAGCCTGTTCCTAAGCATCAGAGAGAAGACTTGAACAGCACTTCTGGCCTGAGATTAATTATTTCTGGCTCTAGCAGGCACTGCTCATCTCTGTTACAAAGCCAAAGAGCCAGTGCTGTCCGAAGACATCTCCGTGGTCATGTGACCAGCATGACTAAATGCCAAAGGTGCACAGAACGCTGTTACCTTCCCACCAAAGGGGTCCCTATTTTTCTACTTGCATTTTTACATGCTTTCGAACTGCAAAAGTTGGGACAAGCTCACTCGGTTACGCAAGTGCTAGGGATTCGAACTGCCGACCTTTCTGATCGACAACGCTCAGCGTCTTAGCCACTGAGCCACTGAGCCCCCTTACAATCTCGTCTGAGATTATGTTCTACAATTGGGCATCACCAGCATATTGAACATGCCAAACTCTAAGCTGTCATGTGACCTCCCTGGTGGCTTCATGTGGATGTTGAATAGCAAGGGGGTGAATACTGACCTTTGGGGTATCCCACAAGGGAGCCACCATCCTGCCAACTTTGACTGACTTGGGATTGACTCTCCAAGATCAACACTTCACACACCTCTAATTTGCAGCCTGCAGAGCTGCTGGCCTACAAGAAGCCCCTTGAGCCTCATTTAACCTCCTTTCCCCATAGGATCCTAAATGAAAGAAAGGAGCCGTGTCTGTATATCAATCCGGTTGGCATAAGAATTGCACCTAGAGCAAAGGCAGGCTTGCCATGTGCTTATGCTAATCTGCCTGATCATCAGTAGATGTTGTTTTATAAATAGTTACCTTTGAAATGGAGCATTGTTTAAAAGCAGATGGTTTGCTTGCATTTTCATTCTTCCTCTTCTTCTTTTTGCATCTCTGGTGGATATGCAGATTTATAGGTTGCTTTCTGTTTCCCTACAGCTTTGTCTAATATTTATAGTCTAATAATGCTGACAAAGGGAAGGAAGAGCAGATAGAAGGGGGAAAAAAGGAATATGGGGGCTCATGTATCCTTCTGAAGTGCATAAGGTATGGTAACAAGGTATTAATCTTGCCTTCTTCCCTCCCTCTATTTTTCACCTTTACATGAAAACGGCTGTGATTAGGGTTGGGTAAAGAGAACATAAGTATGATAAATGATAATGTCCCCATGGGAACAAATATATACCACTTGGAACAAGCAAATGAAAGCTTTGCTAATCAAACTGGGGACAATACTTAGGTATGCTTAGGTATGGCCAGCACAAACATGGATCTACATCTGAAAACAATTCATAGAGGCATTGCTTTGGGAAGGAAGAATAAAGGATGTGTTGGAGTGGGCAGGTTTATAGTCACAAAAGCAACTCAGCAAACGTGTTTGGGTTTTGCTGCTTTGGGGGTTGATTTCTCAACTAGTCCTGCAGAGAACCAACCTCATCTGGCTTCTCTCTCCACCAGTTGTCACCACTGAGATGTTATAACGTGTCACGTAACTATAAGAAGTGGTGAAGCATCGAGCTAGAAACTGGGAGGATGTGAGTTCTAGTTCCAGCTGGATGATCTTGGGCCAGTCAGAAGGAGGACATGAGGAGAGAAGGGACTACCTCAAATCCACCCGGATAGGAGCTTGGAAAATTCTTACCAGATGTACTGTATAATGTGCATTGCTATTTTGTTTTTGAAAAAAAAGAGAAAAAAATGTTTGTATTCTAAAATCAAGACAGTGGTGGTATTCTACCAGTTCACACCGGTTCTAGAGAACCAGTACTTCTGGTCAACAGTTGGCCTTGCCCAACAGTTGGGCCTTGCTGTTTCTTGTCATATATTTTCCTGTTTTTTAGCTCAGCTGATTTGTGTAGCACAGTGAATTGCCATGCATCAGCTGTTTTACTCACCAGCATTGACATAGAAGGTAAGTTTTGATGCTTAAAATGGGCAGTTTTTTTTAATGCTGCATGCGCATGCACTTACCAAACCAATTGTTAAACTGGTTGCATCCCACTACTTAACCAACACCACATCATGGAAGTGAATGCTGACATGGAAAGCTTTCAATTAATTTTTAACTGAAAGAGCCGTGGTGGCGCAGTGGTTAGAATGCAGTACTGCAGGCTACTTCTGCTGCCTGCCAGCTGCCTGCAATTTCGCAGTTCGATTGACTCAGCTTTCCATCCTTCTGAGGTCAGTAAAATGAGGACCCAGATTGTTGAGGGACAATAGGCTGACTCTGTAAACTGCTTAGAGGGAGCTGTAAAGCACTGTGAAGTGGTGTGTAAGTCTAAGTACTATTGCTATTAACTGTCTAGAACAGGGGTGTCCACACCTGGGCCATGGCCCATTACCATTATTCAGAAGTGGGCCGCATGAGAGGTAGGCCAGTGAGGTCTCATAGCTCCACTTGCATAGGTGGCGCCCCTCAGAGCCCTCTCTTGTGTGAGCAGAGCTACATATACCAGCCCATTGCTCATGCAGCCCAATTCCCTTCTCTCCCCTCAGCCAGGCCAGTGGTGGTATGCTACTGGTTCAGACCAGTTCGACTGAACTAGAAGTAAAAAAAAACCCTACCAATACAGTCGAACCTGTTCCTCTGACGAACAGCTGAAAGGATTAAAGAAGCGACAAGTGCATGTGTGGGTGGCTCCTCGCTTTTTGTTTCTTCATCCTCTCAGCTGATTGGCATGTTAGGGGATGCACATATGCATGTTAAGGGGTTGCATGCTCACACACACACATGCAATCACCCACCAAACTGGTAGCAACCAAGATAGGAGGAACCCACGACTGAGTCAGGCCGCCAAGCTGCCTGTTCCTGAGAGCAGAGGCTGAGTGGGGCAAGCAGGAACTGCTCAGCTTTGCTGACTCACCGAGGCTGCCTGTGCAGGACCCCCAATCTGCTTTTGGAGCATCTGGCAACCTTGGTGAGTCTGAAGGAGCACAAGACCGCAACCTCCCCCAAAGGCTTCTCTTCTCTGCGCCAAAAGCTTTTCCAAACAGACAAAAGGCTTTGGGGGAGCGACCTCGTGCTGCTTCAGGCCTTCAGTCCCTTTGCAAAAGCTTTTGGCATGGAGAGTACTGAAGGAGTACGGAACCCGTGCCCCAAAGGCTTCTCTTCTTTCTTGCCTGAGTAGAGCTACGTGAGTGGAGCTGCATGTGTGTGTGAGTGGAGTGAGTGGAGCTGCATGTGTACACGCACACCAGCCCACTGCTTGCATGGCCCAGTTTCCCTCTACCACCGCCCCAGCCAAGCTACCAAGCCACAAAGGTTGAACACCACTAGTCTAGAAGAGAATATGATCCTATCTGTACATTTAATATCTGCATTATACATGAATATTTTTTCCAACATACAGTTTTCCCTTTCCCAAATATTTTAATGTTTGATCTTATTGTCCTAAGTATACTAAAAACAACAAAATTAATAAAATGCTTCCCATCGAGGGAGCCTCCCCTCCCAGAAGAATGAAATATTTAAAAAGGCAGAATATTATATTTCCCCAAAGGGAGAAACGGAGGAACATGTTTTTTAGAGGCAGAAAGCAACCTCTACTTTTTCCTAATAGCCCACAGCAGATGTCAATGCTTAAGAAAGATAAAGAGCTTACTGAAAGAAAAAGAAAGTACCTAGATAGCTCTGTTCATAAGCAAAGCACTGCAGGCAGAAATCCATTCAAGACAGGATATTTTGAAATAAAAGTCTGAACAAAGGCAGAATGGTAGGATTAGAAGCAGCCTCTTACCCAAGAAGCCAGAAATTGATCAGATTAGCTCAGGCAAACACTGAGATTTCCTCTTTCACCTGTAGAGCCAGCTATGACCCCTACATAACCCCACGTGACCCCATAGGAATCTGACAACACCATTAGAATATTAAAGGACATGTTCTTGCACAGGAACAGGAAACTCAAGTGCAAAGCTCAAAGAAGGTATAACCCCACTCTCTCAACTCCATGTTGTCAGCTTCCCAGAATCGCATGTGGTTCTGCTTCACCAATAAACCATTTTTCCAATCAGCCTCCATGTTTCCAGTGTCTTTCTCTCAGGTTGGAACTGAACCAGATGGATATTTCTTCCAAAACAATATACAGGGTTTTTTATGTTTCTCTTTATAAATATTTTAATGTTTGCTCATATCATCCTAAGTATACTAAAAACAACAAAATTAACACAACTCTTCCTATTTAAACACAAGTCATTACAGCCTTGCTCGACAAATTCTTCAAGAGCTTAGCTGACCAATAAGTCAGTTTCTGACATTTTTTTCCCCCAGTTTTCAGTTTTTTCTTAGGAAAGGAACAGGTTCATCTGCACAAAACTCAAATCTGATCATTTTTCTCATGCCTTCCATCAATTATCACCCTGAAAGGGTTTTTGCTCTGGATTTAACAAAAGGGCTGCCAAGCATCTGCAAAATTGTCAATAGTTTTCAAAATGATAAGCAGGACATTGTTTTTAGTTAAGTGTTGCAGCCCTGGCAGAAAACTGACTACTATTTGTAGGTCCAAAATTTTGCACCTAAGTTTCATTCCGGAGTCAGGTTTTACTGCAGAATTGTGATCTGCCTTTCCATATGTAGCACCCATAGTGCTCCATGGAAAATGAAATATTTTAGGATATGCTGAAAAGGCAGACTATTTCCCCTACAAAGAGAATTAGAAACTCATAAGCAGAAACTTGCCTCAGAAGCAGAAACTCACCCCCCTCCACACCTTTGTTAATGAGCGGGCCATTCAGGCCTAAGCTGGAGTATTCTACATAACAAAGGCCTCTATCCATCTCACCACCTGGCCTGGGAAGATTACATCAGCCAGCACTCAGGTGAAGCCATGTGGTACAGATAAAGCCTACAAACTTAGCTAAAGGAGTCGATCAGCCAATGGGATACATTTCTTGCACAGGAACAGGAAACACTAAGGTGACGCCCAACAGATGGTATATAACTCTCAGCATCTTGCCCCTTCTTTTCTCTCACCCAGCATCTTGAAGCATATGATTGTCCTTTTCACTTTGGAGCTCCAAGCCATGTGGTCCTGTTCACCATTAAACCATCTTTCCAAACAGCCTCCATGTTTCCAGTGTCTTTTTCCCCACTTGGAACTGATTCCAGTTCCTCCAACACATAGATGCAGTTGGAAAATAAAACATCTCGAGAGGACTCAGCTAAATTAGATAGTAGAATGATGAACAGAAGCACAGAAAGATCAAATTGTAATAATTTTAATATTACCCCAAACTCCCTTTCAGCCATTCGCTTTACACAGTTGTCATTGTAAGCATTAAACTGGTGTGTTGCAAAAACAACAACAACAACAACCCACCTCTGAAATAATGCTGCTTTTAAAACCTTTAACTATGTTGTTTGCTTTGCTTTTAGTGCAAGAAATGTAAATAAAGGAAGGGGGAAAAAAAAGAATCATTGTGTCAGAAAGTAAATGTTATCTTCTGTCCTTTTAGGCCCTGTTCAACTCTGACATTTTTTCCCCTTCTTCTTTGGTAGCGCAGCTTGAACCTTTAAAAGAGAAGATGAAGACGAAGGAAAATAAAAGGGGTGGAGGGAGGAAGAACCACAGAAGCTGTCTCCTTTCATTTTTCTGTTTGAAAAGATCTATCTGAGTCATTGATAAAAGGAAGGATTAGTTCGAAAACTCCGTCTAGCTTTTCATGTTAACTTTATCTAAGAGATGCCTTTCTCCTAGGGAGTAGTTTTGGGTCACTTTTAAGAATGGCTTTAATTTTTTGATAGCAAAGGGAAAAATAATATTGGTTAGCCCTGATAAAAGGAATCAATATGAACCCCACAACTGAAAATATATATATTTTTAAATCCTGTCTCGCCTCTATGGGTTGCCTTGTGTCCTCAACCAGGGGTCTGGGATTTTGAAAGTTCTGCACAGCATCTTAGCTGTTCCTAGCACTGCACTCTTCTGGACATAGGCCCAGTGGCTGTGGAGAGCTGGCATGGCGGGATCAAGGGGGGGGGGAAGCAATTGTGGGGAGCATTTGGGTCAGGGGAAGCCGTGGGTGGCCTGTTCCATCACTAGACACCTCCCATGGCCTTCCCCACCCTGAGATCCCTCATGTATACTTGGTGACCTGTGCATTCCATTAGTGAATGTGAGGGTGAACGCAGAGCATTTTCATGTTCATTTTACGTGATTCACTCCAATGGATCCTCAGCTTACAAACGTAATTGGCAGGCTCCATTACATTCGTAGCTTGAGGACTACCTGTATAGCAGAGGTGGTATTCATCAGGTTCTGACTAGCTCTGGAGAACTGGTAGCGGAAAATTTGAGTAGTTTGGAAAACCGGCAAATCCCACCTCTGACTGCCCCCTCCCCCGTCTCTTCTCTGCTTCCCATTAAGTCCCAGCTGATCAGCTGGGTCTTCTTTGGTTGCCCTGCACAGGAGGACGGAGCTGGAAAGCAGGTTAGTGGGGTGGGGAGGGAATGGAGATTTTACAGTATCCTTCCCATGCCACGCCCACCAAGCCACACCCACAGAACTGGTAGTAAAAAAATTTGAATCCCACCACTACTATATAGGGTTTTCTGCCTGCGCAAGTGATTGGACAACTAGAAGACCTCCAAAATCACTTCTAACTCTGTTATTCTGTCTACCTCTACTACCTCCTTGTCTTCTTCTATGTCTCTGCCTCTCCATCAGATCACATCCAACCAGGTAAGAGATGCCTTTCTTCCTAGCAGTGAAGCTCTTCTTTCTGATACAAATATTTACAGGATTCATTCAGTTTACTGACAGATAACAAATGGAAAACAGGAAGGAAAAGTTTGGAAATAGGAAAGGCGACAGGGAAGATGTTAACCTTGTGCATCAGGGAGGCAGGTTTGAAGGTCATGCTCCAAACATTGAGTGAGGATACAATGATGTAATGGGTGCAGATTGACAATGATTGTGTACAGTGGTGGAATTCAGCTGGTTCGTACCACTTCGGGAGAATTGGTTGTTCATCTTCTGAGCAGTTGGATGAACTGGTTATTAGAAAAAATCATTAGGGTAGAGAACCAGTTGTTAAAGTATTTGAATCCCACCACTGATTATGTGCCATCAAGTTATAGCTGACTCTTAGTAATCACACAGATAGATTCTCTCCATGATAATCTGCCCCTAATCTGGCCTTTCAGCTCTTCCAACAGTGTACCACTGAATTTATTCACCTTGTTCTCTTTCCTTCCACCTTTCCCAGAATTAGATCTTTCTCCAGAGAGCTTTGCATAATATGTAGAAGAAGGACACTTGGTTTATCCCAAGCTGGGCCCTTATGGGGAATGGGCTAGAGATGGATGTTGCTCTGAGGAACCTCTCAGAGAGGGCTGTAAACCACTATGGAGTGCTTTATAAGTCTAAGTGCTATTGCTGTTGCTACTTCATCTCCCAGAATTCCCCAGCTAAGTACTCCAATTCTGGGAGTTGAAGTCCACTGAGATTGAGAAACACTGCATCAGCAAATAGGAGCCAACAGTATGCAGTGGCAGCCAAAAAAGCCAATGCAATCTTCAGCTGCATTAACAGATTTAACAGATAATCAAAGTTGGAAGGGACCTTGTAGGTCATCTAGTCCAACCCCCCGCCCAAGCGGGAGACCCTACACC